>CAUYUJ010022334.1:0-105889 GCA_963575745.1 Prorocentrum cordatum
CAGGGCAGTGGCGGGAGTGGGCCGGGGGGCGGTGATGCGAGTGCGTTTGGTGGCGGCGGATGGGGCGGGGGTGGGGCTGTTGGTGGTGACGCCGACGGAGCGACGGAGCGCGAGGGGGGGAGTGGGGCGTCGGCGGCCCGAGGGAACGGGCGCGCGGGCGGCGTCGCTGGCGATCGGGCCGGGGCTTCGGCCTCTGTTGGGTCGAGGGGTGAGCCTACGTCCGGCGGTGGTGTTGGTGCAGGGCCAGGCCGTGGAGGACGCAGGGAGGGCGTTGTCTCGGTTGCCGCCGCCGAGCCGCGTTCCGCGAGCAGGCGCCTGCGGAGGAAGTGTGCGTTTTCGACGTCAGGGGAGGGGCGCGCCGTCGATGGTGATGGTGCGGCTGGGCGGCGAGCGGTCACGACGAAGGGCAGGGCTTCGGGCGCAGCCGAGTCAAGGGGCGCGGCAGGCGCCCACGACTTGACCGCTGGGGTTGGCGGGGGGGCGGTGTCTCCGAGGGAGGGGGGGGTCTCTGGCTCGCCTGGGGGCGCCGCTCCGCGTTCCGCCGCGCGGCGGGCACGGGAAAAGACGGCGACGCCTCGCTCGGATGCAGGGGCGGCGGGTGGCGCGGCGGGCGCGGCTGGAGTCAGGGATGTCGGCGGGGAGCGCGACGTTGCTGGGCCAGGGCGCGTCCGAGGTGCTCGAGGGTCCGAGGGGGCGCGCGCGGGCGTCGGGGGTCTAGGTGGCGATGTGGCGTGCGCGAGTGTCGCGGGGGGGAAAGATGCGGCAGCGGTGGAGACGGTGTGGGTTTCAGCGTCGGGGAAACGAAAGGTGGAGCCTCGGTCAGAGGCGGAGGTCCCGCGGAGGAGCTCGGCGCGTTTGGCGGCGCGAGCTGCGCCCGGCCCCGTCGCGGTCGAGGAGGGGGCTGCCGCGGGCGAGGGCGCGTATATACGGGGGGGGGTACTGGTGCGCCCGAGGCGCGCGGGGCCGTCTGGGCCGTCGAGTGGCGGCGGCGCCGCGCGAGTGGTGGCAGGTTTCGGCGCGGGAAGGATCGAGAACTTGGCTGCGTTCCAGCGCAGCCGCGATTTGGGGGATGCGACGCGCGCGTCGCAGCGGGTCTCGGAGGGGGCCCGAGGGAGGTGCGTGGATATGCAGGGGAATGAGCTGGATCCGTCTGCGGGGTCCGCCTGGCATGCGGGTCGATAGGGCGGGGGGTGCGGGGGGAGCTGGGTGTTGAGGGGGGAAGAGTGGGGAAGCAAGACGGGGGGGGAGAGCGGGTAAACTAGGGCAAGGCTGTGCTGCGAGGTTCGGCTCCTCCCCCCTCAAGTCTTTTCTCTCCGCTGGCGCTCCGTGAGGGCGAAGTGGCTGGAGCGGAGGGAGGGCTGGCCCCGCGTCTGCGTGTGACTGCGTCTCTGTGCGTCTGTGTGTCTGTGTGTCTGTGTGTCTGAGTGTCTGCGTGTCTGTGTGTCTGGTGCTGCGTGTGTCAGTGTGCTTGAATGTCTGTGTGTTTGTGTGTATGTGTGTTTCTGTGTCTGTGTGTCTGTGTGCTTGTGTTTCTGTCTTTTTGTCTTTCTGTGTGTCTGTGTGTCTGTGTGTCTGTGTGTCTGTGTGTCTGTGTGTCTGAATGTCCAAGTTTTTGCGTGTCTGTGTGTCTGTGTGTCTGTGTGTTTGTGTGTCTGTGTGTTTGTGTGTCTGTGTGTCCCTGTGCCTCTGTGTGGTTTTTTCGTATTCTTTGTGTCGTGCGTGCGGGTAATCGGTTCTTCTGTATGTCGTTGCCTTCGTGTCTTTGTGTCTGGGGGTCTGTTGGTAGGGTGTTTGGGTGTCGCTGTCCAGTGTGTCCGTGGTCTGTGTGTATGTGTTCTGTGTATCATGGTATTTGTGTCTAGTAATGTCTATGTGTCTGTGTGTCTGCGTTTCTGTGGGTCCGTGTGTGTGTCCGTGTGTCTGTGTGTCAGCGTGTCCGTGTGACCATGTGTCTGTGTGTCTGTGCGTCTGTGTGTCTGTGGGCCCGTGTGTGTGTCTGTGTGTCTGTGTGTCAGCGTGTCCGTGTAACCATGTGTGTGTGTCTGTGTGTATGTGTGTCTGTGTGTCTGTGTGTCTGAATGTCTGTGAGTCCTGTGTGTTTTTGTGTTGGTGTGTCCGTGTGTCTGTGTGCAGGTGTCTGTGTGTTCGTGTGTCCGTGTGTCTGTGTGTTTGAGTGTCTGAGGGTTTGTGTGTCTGTGTTTCTGTGTGTCTGTGAGTTCGTGTGTCTGTGTGTATGTGTGTCTGTGTGTCTGTGTGTCTGTGTGTCTGTGTATATGTCTGTCTGTGTGTCTCTGTGTCTGTTTGTCTGTGTGTCTGTGCGTCCGTGTCTTTTGTGTCCGTGTGTCCGTGTGGTCGTGTCTGTGTGTTTGTATGTCTGTGGGTTTGTGTGTTCGTGTGTCTGTGTGTCTGAGTGTCTGCGTTTCTGGGTGTGTATGTGTCTGTGTGACTGGTTGTCTCTGTGTCTGTGTATCCTTGTGTCTGCGTGTCTTTGTGTGTGTGTGTCTGCGTGTCTGTGTGTCTGTCTGTTTGTGGATCTGTCTGTGAGTCTGTCTTTCTGTGCGTCTGTGTGTGTGTCTGTCTGTCTGTTCGCGTGAATTTGCGTGTGTGTGTGCGCGTGTGCGCGTGCGTGTCAGTGTGTGAGTGTGTGCGCGCGCGGCGCTGGCAGCCCCGCGCTGCCGCCCCACCCCCTTCCGGGCGCTCCGCGAGGGCGGAGTGGTTGGAGTGGAGGGAGGGCCGGCCCCAAAATGGGGCGGCGCCTCCCCCCTCCGGAGCGCTGGAAGGGGGTGTGGTGGGTGGGGGGGCTCTGTTTGCCTGTCTGTGTGTCTGTGTGTCTGTGTATCTGTGTGTCTGTGTTTTTGTGAGTCTGTGTGTTTGTGTGTCAGTGTGTCAGTGTGTCTGTGTATCTGTTTGTCTGTGTGTCTGTGTGTCTGTCTGTCTGGGTGTTTGTGTGTCTGTGTGCCTGTGTGCCTTTGTGCCTGCGTGTCTGTGTGTCCTTGTGCCTGCGTGTCTGTGTGTGGGTGTGTCTGCGTGGCCGCGTGTGTGTGTGTGTGTGTGTCTGCGTGTCTGTGTGTCCGTGTGTCTATGTGTCTGTGTGTCTGTGTGTGTGTGTCTGTGTGCTTGAGTGTCTGTGTGTCTGTGTGCTTGAGTGTCTGTGTGTCTGTGTGTCTGTGTATTTGTGTGTCTGTATGGCTGTGTGTCTGTGTGTCTCCGTGTCTGTGTTTCTGTGTGTCTGTTTGTCTGTGTGTCTGTTTGTCTGTGTGTTTATTTGTCCGTGTGTCTGTGTGTCTGTGTGTCTGTGGGTCTGTGGGTCTGTGTGTCTGTTTGTCCGTGTGTCTGTGTGTCTCTATGGCCGTATGTCTGTCTGTCTGTGTGAGAGTTTGTCCGTGTGTCTGTGTGTCCGTGTGTCTGTGTGTCTGTGTGTCTGTGTGTCTGTGGGTCTGTGTGTCTGTGTGTCTATGTGTGTCTGTCTGTCTGTCTGTTTGTCTGTCTGTATGTGCGTCTGTGTGTCTGTGTGTCTGTGTGTCTGTGTGTCTGTGTGTCTGTGAGTCAGTGTGTCTGTGTGTTTGTTTGTATGTGTGCCTGTGTTTCTGTCTGTGTGTCTTCCTGTGTGTCTGTGTGTTTGTGTGGCCGTGTCTGTGTGTCAATGTGTCTGTGAGTCTGTGTGTCTGTGTGTTTGTGTCTCTGTGTGTCTGCGTGTCTGTGTTTCTGTGTGTCAGTGTGTCAGTGTGTCATTGTGTCTGTGTGTCTGTGTGTCTGTGTGTCTGTGTGTCTTTGTGTCTGTGTGTCTGGGTGTCCCTGTTTCTGTGTGTTTGTGTGTCTGTGCGTCAGTGTGTCTGTGTGTCTGTTTCTTTTCTGCGTCGGTGTGTCTGTGTGTCAGTGTGTCAGTGTGTCGGTGTATTTGTTTGTGTGTGTCTGTGTGTCTGTCTGTCTGTGTGTCTGTGTGCCTGTGTGCCTTAATGCCTGAGTGTCTGTGTGTCCTCGTGTCTGTGTGTCTGTGTGCGTGTATGCGTGTGCCTGTGTGTCTGTGTGTTTGTGTTTCTGTGTGTCTGTGTGTCTGAGTGTCTGTGTGTCTGTGTGTCTGGTGCTGTGTGTGTGTGTGTCAGTGTGCTTGAGTGTCTGTGTGTCTGTGTGTCTTTGTAGCTGTGTGTCTGTACGTCTGTGTGTCTGTGTGTCTGCGTGTCTGTGTGTCTGTGTGTCTGTGTGTCTGTGTGTCTGTGTGTCTGTGTGCCTGAGTGTATGTGTGTCTGGGTGTCTGGGTGTCCGTGTGTCTGTGTGTCTGTGTGTCTGATCGTCGTTTTTCTTGTACTGTGTTTCTGTCTGTGGTCTGTTGTGTCTGTGTGTCTGTGTGTCTGAGCGTCCGCTTGTCTGTGCGTCTGTGTGTCTGTGGGTCTGTGGGTCTCTGTGTCTGTGTGTCTGTGTGTCTGTGTGTCACTGTGACTGTGTGTGTTTGTCTGTCTGTCTTTGTGCCAGTGTGTTTTCGTGTCTGTGTATCTGTGTGTGTGGTGGCCGGTGTGTCTGTGTGTCCGTGTGTCCGCGTGTCAGTGTGGCTGTGTGTTTGTGTTTGTGTGTGTCAGTGTGTCAATGTGACAGTGTGTCAGTGTGTGTGTGTGTGTCTATGTGTCTGTGTGTCTGTGTCGTATTGGTTGTATGGGTGTCAGTTCTGTAAGTGTGTCCGCGGCTGTGTGTCTGTTGTGGTGGGCTGTGCATATGTGTGTTCTGGTTGTTTCTTGTTTGGTGTCTGTGTGTGTGCGTGTGTGTGTGTCCGTGGTGCGTGTGAGGACGTGGGTGTGTGTCGGCGTGGACCGCGTGTCGTCGTGTTTCTGTGTCGTGTGTCTTCGTTGTGTCTGTGTGTCTGTGTGTCTGGTGTATGTGTGTCTGTGTGTTCTGTGTGTTTTGTGTTGGTGTGTTATGTGTGTTGTTGTGTGGTGTCTGTGTTCTGTGTAGTCCGTTGTGTATGTTGCCTTGTTGCATAGGTGGGTTGTGTGTCAGTGGTGCCGTGTGTCTGTGTTTCTGTGTGTCTTTGTGTCTGTGTGTCTGTGTGTCTGTGTGTCTGTGTGTTTGGGTTTTGTGTGTCTGTATGTCCGTGTGTCTTTTGTGTCCGTGTGTCCGTGTCTGTGTTTCTGCATGGCTGTGTGGTTGTGTGTCCGCGTGTCTGTGTGTCTGAGTATCTGCGTGTCTGGATGTCTGTGTGTCTGTGTGACTGGTTGGCTGTGTGTCTGTGTATCCTGGTGTCTGCGTGTCTGCGTGTCCGTGTGTCTGCGTGTCCGTCTGTCTGTGTGTCTGTGTGTCTGTCTGCCTGTGGATCTGTCTGTGTTGTCTTTCTGTGCGTCTGTGTGTGTGTCTGTCTGTCTGTCTGTCTGTCTGTCTGTCTGTCTGTCTGTCTGTGCGCGTGTATTTGCGTGTGTGTGTGTGTGCGTGCGTGTGTGTGTGTGTCAGTGTGTGTGTGTGTGCGTGCGCGCGCGGCGCTGGCAGCCCCTCGCTGGCCCCCCCCTGCCTCTCCCTTTCTCGGGCGCTCCGCGAGGGCGGAGTGGTTGGTCCGTGGAGGGAGGGCCGGCCCCAAAATGGGGCGGTCCCTCCCCCCTCCGGAGCGCCGGAAGGGGGTGTGGTGGGCGGGTGGGGGGGGGGGGCTCTGTCTGCCAGTCAGTGTGTCTGTGTGTCTATGTGTCTGTGTGTCTATGCTTCTGTGTGTCTGTGTTTTTGTGTGTATGTGTGTTAGTGTGTCAGTGTGTCAGTGTGTCTGTGTATCTGTTTGTCTGTGTGTCTGTGTGTCTGGGTGTCTGGGTGTCTGTGTGTCTGTGTGCCTGTGTGCCTTTGTGCCTGCGTGTCTGTGTGCCCTTGTGTCTGCGTGTCTGTGTGTTGGTGTGTCTGCGTGTCTGCGTGTCTGTGTGTCTGCGTGTCTGTGTGTCCGTGTGTCTGTGTGTTTGTGTTTCTGTGTGTGTGAATATGGTGCTCTGTGTGTCTGTGTGCTTGAGTGTCTGTGTGTCTGTGTGTCTGTGTATTTGGGTGTCTGTATGTCTGTGTGTCTGTGTGTCTGCGTGTTTGTGTTTCTGTGTGTCTGAGTGTCTGTGTGTCTGTGTGTCTATGTGTCCGTGTGTCTGTGTGTCTGTGTGTCTTTGTGTCTGTTTGTCTGTGTGTCTGTTTGCCTGTGTCTGTGTGTCTGTGTGTCTGTGTGTCCGTGTGTTTGTGTCTGTATGGCCGTGTGTCTGTCTGTCTGTCTGTGTGTGTGTGTGTTGTCTGTGTGTCCGTGTGTCCGTGTGTCTGTGTGTCTGTGTTTATGTGTGTCTGTGTGTCTCTGTGTTTGTGTGTCTGTGTGTGTGTCTGTCTGTCTTTCTGTGTGTCTGTCTGTCTGTGTGTCTGTGTGTCTGTGTGTCTGTGTGTCTGTGTGTCTGGTGGTCTGTGTGTCTGGTGCACTGTGTGTCTGTGTGTTGTGTGTTCCGTGTGTCTGTGTGTCCGTGTGTCTGTGTGTTTGTGTGTCTGTATGCCAATGTGTGTCTGTGTGTGTTGTTTGTGTTGTCTGTCTTCTGTCTGTGTGTCTTGGGCATGCTGTTGCCTGTGTGTCTGTGTGTCCGTGTGTCAGTGTGTCTGTGTGTCTGTGTTTCTGTGTGTCTGTGTGTCACTGTGTCAGAGTGCCAGTGTGTCTGTGTGTCTATGTGTCCATGTGTCTGTGTGTCTGGGTGTTTGTTTATCCTTGTATTTGTGTGTCTGTATGTCTCTGTGTCTGTGTGTCTGCGTGTCTGTGGGTCCGTGTGTGTGTGTGTGTCTGTGTGTCTGTGTGTCAGCGTGTCCGTGTAACCATGTGTCTGTGTGTCTGTGTGTATGTGTCTCTGTGTGTCTGTGTGTCTGAATGTCTGTGTGTCCTGTGTGTTTTTTGTGTTGGTGTGTCTGTGTGTCTGTGTGTTGTGTCTGATGTGTGCGTGTGTTCCGTGTGGTCTGTGTGTCTGTATGTCTTTGTGTCTGAGTGTCTGTGTGTTTGTGTGTCCGTGTGTCAGTGTGTCTGTGAGTTCGTGTGTCTGTGTGTATGTGTGTCTGTGTGTCTGTGTGTCTGTGTGTCTGTGTGTCTGTGTGTCTTTGTGTCTGTTTGTCTGTGTGTCTGTATGTCCGTGTCTTTTGTGTCCTTGTGTCCGTGTGCTCGTGTCCGTGTGTTTGTATGTCCGTGTGTTTGTGTGTTCGTGTGTCTGTGTGTCTGAGTGTCTGCGTGTCTGGGTGTCCGTGTGTCTGTGTGACTGGTTGTCTGTGTGTCTGTGTATCCTTGTGTCTGCGTGTCTTTGTGTGTGTGTGTGTGTGTCTGCGTGTCTGTGTGTCTCTCTGTTTGTGGATCTGTCTGTGTGTCTGTCTTTCCGTGCGTCTGTGTGTGTGTCTGTCTGTCTGTGCGCGTGAATTTGCGTGTGTGTGTGCGCGTGTGCGCGTGCGTGTCAGTGTGTGAGTGTGTGCGCGCGCGGCGCTGGCAGTCCCGCGCTGCCGCCCCCCCCCCCCCCCCTTCCGGGCGCTCCGCGGGGGCGGAGTGGTTGGAGTGGGGGGAGGGCCGGCCCCAAAATGGGGCGGGGCCTCCCCCCTCCGGAGCGCTGGAAGGGGGTGTGGTGGGTGGGGCGGCTCTGTCTGCCTGTCTGTGTGTGTGTGTGTGTCTGTGTATCTGTGTGTCTGTGTTTTTGTGCGTCTGTGTGTCAGTGTGTCAGTGTGTTAGTGTGTCTGTGTATCTGTTTGTCTGTGTGTCTTTGTGTCTGTCTGTCTGGGTGTTTGTGTGTCTGTGTGCCTGTGTGCCTTTGTGCCTGCGTGTCGTGTGTCCTTTTTTTTTTTTTTTTTTTTTCGTAGCCGCGTGTCTGTGTGTCTGCGTGTCTGTGTGTCCGTGTGTCTATGTGTCTGTGTTTCTGTGTGTCTGTGTGCTTGAGTGTCTGTGTGTCTGTGTGATTGAGTGTTTGTGTGTCTGTGTGTCTGTGTATTTGTGTGTCTGTATGTCTGTGTGTCTGTGTGTCTCAGTGTCTGTGTTTCTGGTGTCTGTTTGTCTGTGTGTCTTGTGTCTGTTGTGTTTATCATAATATCATGTGTTCGTGGGTTCTGTGTGTCGTGCGTCGGTGTGTCTGGTCTGTAATGTGTGTCTGTATGTCTGATTGCCTGTGGGTCTGTGGTACGCGTTGTCTGTGTGTCTGTGTGTCCTGCGTGGCTTTTGTGTCTGTTATGGCCGTATGTTGTTCTGTCTGGTGAGAGTTTGTCGGGTGTCGTGTGTCCGGTGTGTGTCCTGGTGTGTCTGTGTGTTTGTGTGTCTTGGGTCTTTGGGTCTGTGTGTTAGGGTCTGTTTGTCTGTCTGTATGTGCGTCTGTGTGTCTGTGTGTCTGTGTGTCTGTGTGTCTGTGTGTCTGTGAGGCAGTGTGTCTGTGTGTCTGTTTGTATGTGTGCCTGTGTTTCTGTCTGCGTGTCTTCCTGTGTGTCTGTGTGTTTGCGTGGCCGTGTCTGTGTCTCTATGTGTCTGTGAGTCTGTGTGTCTGTGTGTTTGTGTCTCTGTGTGTCTGCGTGTCTGTGTTTCTGTGTGTCAGTGTGTCAGTGTGTCATTGCGTCTGTGTGTCTGTGTGTCTGTGTGTCTGTGTGTTTGTGTGTCTGTGTGTCTGGGTGTCCCATTACTGTGTAGTCTGTGGTGTTCTGTGTGTCTGTGTGTCTGTGTTGTCTGTTTCTTTTTTGCGTTCTGTTGTGTCTGTGTGTCAGTGTAGTTCAGTGGTCGGTGATCCGTTTTGGTGTGTGTCTGTTGTCTTGGCTGTGTGTGTCTGTGTGACTGTGTGCCTTTTTGCTGCGTGGTCGGTGTTGTCATTTGGGTTCTGTGTGCTTGTGTGCGTGTTGCGTGTGCTTGTGTGTCTGTGTGTCTGTGTTTCTGTGTGTCTGTGTGTCTGAGTGTCTGTGTGTCTGTGTGTCTGTGCATCTGTGTGTCAGTGTGCTTGAGTGTCTGTGTGTCTGTGTGTCTTTGTATTTTTGTGTCTTTATGTCTGTGTGTCTGTGTGTCTGCGTGTCTGTGTGTCTGTGTGTCTGTGTGTCTGTGTGTCTGTGTGTCTGTGTGTCTGTGTGTCTGTGTGCCTGTGTGCGTGTGTTTCTGTCTTTCTGTCTTTCTGTGTGTCTGTGTTTCTGTGTGTCTGTGTGTCTGTGTGTCTGAGTGTCCGCTTGTCTGTGCGTCTGTGTGTCTGTGGGTCTGTGGGTCTCTGTATCTGTGTGTCTGTGTGTCTGTGTGTCTGTGTGTCCCTGTTTATCTGTGTGTGTGTGTGTTTGTCTGTCTGTCTTTGTGTCCGTGTGTTTTTGTGTCTGTGTATTTGTGTGTCTGGCGGCCTATGTGTCTGTGTGTCTGTGTGGCCGTGTGTCCGTGTGTCAGTGTGGCTGTGTGTCTGTGTTTCTGTGTGTCAGTGTGTCAGTGTGTCAGTGTGTCAGTGTGTCTGTGTGTCTATGTGTCTGTGTGTCTGTGTGTCTTGGTGTCTGGGTGTCAGTCTGTCAGTGTGTCCGCGTGTCTGTGTGTCTGTGTGTCTGTGTGTCTGTGCATCTGTGTGTCTGGTTGTTTCTGTGTCTGTGTGTCTGTGTGTTTGCGTGTCTGTGTGTCCGTGTGTGTGTCCGTGTGGTTGTGTGTCTGCGTGACCGCGTGTCCGTGTGTCTGTGTGTCTGTGTGTCTGTGTGTCTGTGTGTCTGTGTGTCTGTGTGTCTGTGGGTCTGTGTGTCTGTGTGTCTGTGTGTTTTGGTGTTGGTGTGTCTGTGTGTCTGTGTGTTGGTGTCTGTGTTCCGTGTGTCCGTGTGTCTGTGTGCCCTGTCGGTGTGTTTGTGTGTCTGTGTGTCCGTGTGTCTGTGTGTATGTGTGTCTGTGTTTCTGTGTGTCTGTGTGTCTGTGTGTCTGTGTGTCTGTGTGTCTGGGTTTGTGTGTCTGTATGTCCGTGTGTCTTTTGTGTCCGTGTGTCCGTGTCTGTGTGTCTGCATGGCTGTGTGTTTGTGTGTCCGCGTGTTTGTGTGTCTGAGTATCTGCGTGTCTGGATGTCTGTGTGTCTGTGTGACTGGTTGGCTGTGTGTCTGTGTATCCTTGTGTCTGCGTGTCTGTGTGTCCGTGTGTCTGCGTGTCCGTCTGTCTGTGTGTCTGTGTGTCTGTCTGCCTGTGGATCTGTCTGTGTTGTCTTTCTGTGCGTCTGTGTGTGTCTGTCTGTCTGTGTGTCTGTGCGCGTGTATTTGCGTGTGTGTGTGTGTATGCGTGCGTGTGTGTGTGTCAGTGTGTGTGTGTGTGCGTGCGCGCGCGGCGCTGGCAGCCCCGTGCTGGCCCCCCCCCGCCCTTCCTCTTTCTCGGGCGCTCCGCGAGGGCGGAGTGGTTGGAGTGGAGGGAGGGCCGGCCCCAAAATTTGGCGGTGCCTCCCCCCTCCGGAGCGCCGGAAGGGGGGTGTGGGTGGGTGGGTGGGGGGGCTCTGTCTGCCAGTCAGTGTGTCTGTGTGTCTATGTGTCTGTGTGTCTATGTGTCTGTGTGTCTGTGTGTCAGTGTTTTTGTGCGTCTGTGTGTCAGTGTGTCAGTGTGTCAGTGTGTCTGTGTATTTGTTTGTCTGTGTGTCTGTGTGTCTGTCTGTTTGGGTGTCTGTGTGTCGGTGTGCCTGTGTGCCTTTGTGCCTGCGTGTCTGTGTGTGCTTGTGTCTGCGTGTCTGTGTGTTGGTGTGTCTGCGTGTCTGCGTGTCTGTGTGTCTGCGTGTCTGTGTGTCCGTGTGTCTGTGTGTCTGTGTGTCTGTGTGTCTGTGAATCTGGTGCTCTGTGTGTCTGTGTGCTTGAGTGTCTGTGTGCCTGTGTCTGTGTGTCTGTGTGTCTGTATGTCTGTGTGTCTGTGTGTCTACGTGTCTGTGTTTCTGTGTGTCTGTGTGTCTGTGTGTCTGTGTGTCTATGTGTCCGTGTGTCTGTGTGTCTGTGTGTCTTTGTGTCTGTGTGTCTGTGTGTCTGTGTGTCTGTGTGTCTGTGTGTCTGTGTGCCTGTGTCTGTGTGTCTGTATGGCCGTGTGTCTTTTGTGTCTGTATGGCCGTGTGTCTGTCTGTCTGTGTGTGTTGTCTGTGTGTCCGTGTGTCCGTGTGTCTGTGTGTCTGTGTGTCTGTGTGTCTGTGGGTCTCTGTGTTTGTGTGTCTGTGTGTGTGTCTGTCTGTCTGTCTGTGTGTCTGTCTGTGTGTGTGTGTCTGTGTGTCTGTGTGTCTGTGTGTCTGTGTGTCTGGTTGCCTGTGTGTCTGTGTGTCCGTGTGTCTGTGTGTCTGTGTGTCTGTGTGTCTGTGTGTCTGTATGCCTGTGTGTCTGTGTGTGTCTGTCTGTCTGTCTGTCTGTCTGTCTGTGTGTCTGGCTGTCTGTGCGTGTGTGTGTCTGTCTGTCTGTCTGTCTGTCTGTCTGTCTGTCTGTCTGTCTGTCTGTCTGTCTCTCTGTCTGTCTGTCGGTCTGTCTGTCTGTCCGTCTTGTCTGTCTGTCTGTCTGTCTGTCTGTCTGTCTGTGTCTGTCTGTCTGTGCGCGTGTGTATGCGTGTGTGTGCGTGTGTGTGTCAGTGCGTGTGTGTGTGCGCGCGCGGCGCTCGCAACCCCGCGCCCCCCCTCCCCCTTCCTCCAGCGCCCCGCGAGGGCGGAGTGGTTTGAGTGGGGGGAGGGCCGGCCCCAAGATGGGGCGGTGCCTCCCCCCTCCGGAGCGCCGGGAGGGGGTCGGGGGGGGGTTCGTGCGTGTGTTTGTAAGTGTTCGTTCGTGTGACGTGGGTGTGGTTGTAAGTGTGTTCGTTTGTGCGTGTGTGTGTGCGTTTGCTTGTGTGACTGTCTCTGTTCTCAGTGCGTGTTTTTCTGTGGGTGTTCGCGATTGCGTTCGTGTGTCTGGTGCGTGTGTGTGTCTGGTGCGTGTGCGTGTGTGTGTGTGCGCGTGTGCCTGTGTGTTCGTGCGTGTGTGTGTGTGTGTGTTTCCGTTTGCGTGTGTTTCTGTTTGTATGAGTGGGTGCGCGTGTGTCTGTATGTGTGCGTGTGTGTGTGTGTGTGTGTGTGTGTGCGTGCGTGTGTGTGTGTGTGTGTGTGTGTGGGTATGGGCGTGCGTGTGGGGTGCGCGCGCATGAATGGGCGCGCGTGGATGAGTGTGCGCGCGCGTGTGGATGTGTGTTTGTGTCTGTGCTCGTGTGTGATTCTGTGTGCGTGCGTGCGCGTGCGTGTGCGCGCGCGCGCCCTCGGTGGCGCCGTGGTCCGCGCGCCCCCCCCCCTTTCTCTCTCTCCCCTGCCTCGGGCGCACCGCGGGGGCGGAGTGGGTGGAGTGGGGGGAGGGCCGGCCCCGGAATGGCGCAGCGCCTCCCCCCTCCGGAGCGCCGGCGGAGAGGGCGGGGGGCGAGGCGCGCGTGGGCGGCTTGTGTGTAGGGGTGTGTGCGCCTGTGTGTATGTATGTATGTATGTATATATATACATATATATATGACTATGTGTGAACGCGTGCGTGCGTGCGTGTCTGTGTGTGCGTGAGTGTGTATGTGTGTGTGTGTGTGTGTGTTCGCATGCTGTCCTACGCGTGGTTTCATGTTTCTCTGTATGTCTGTGTTTTTAGGTGTGTTGCGTGTCTGTTGTGTGTGTGTGTGTGTGTGTGCTCGTTTGTGCTCGTGTGTGCGTGTGCTTGTATGTGTGAATGCATCTTCGCTACTCGGTTTCTCGACTTCGCGCCGAACACTCTCAGGGTCGGATGGGGACATGGGAAATACCTTGTTTGAAATGTCTAAGAAGATCATATCTGAAGCTCTCTGCTTTGTTTCCGAGCACTCTCGAGGGTGCGAGGAGCTCTACGAGGTCCCCGGCGGTGACCAGGTTGACGGTTTACCGCCGGCGCCAGTGTGATCTCTCTGCTCGGGTTTGGGGCGCTATCGAGTGCGAATATATCTCGTAGGGATCGTCGGCGTCGAATGAGCTAGAGGAATACCCGGAGCTAGAACTTCGGGGGGCTTTTCGGCATCGATGAGCTGGGGGAATTCCAGCGCGGGGTGGAGCTAGTCCCTCGTGGAGCTCCTTGGCATCGGTGAGCTATAGCAATTCCGGCGCGGGGTGGAGCGAGTAACTCGTAGAGGTTCCCGGGGCCACTTGCTCGAAGCGTAGAAGCAACGTCATCTTGATCTTATCTCGATCGAAAAGCACGCGGGCGGGATCTGCTGTTTCGAGTAACTCGTAGAGCTTCCCTTAGCACGTTATTGCTGGAAGCTTAACAGGAATTCCTGAGCGCTGGAGAGCTAGTTGGCAAGACAAATCTCGACGGACCTTTTGGTGAGTTAACTGGGCGCTGGCGGTAAACCGTCAACCTTCCTTACCGCCGGGGGACTCGTAGAGCTTCCTGACAATATATAATGTCGAAACGAATTGCAGAGAACGAATAATTTTTCAGCCCGAGCGATTTCAGACCTCTCGACGCAACAGCCGAACGCTCCCCGATGCTTCTGGATCGTTTTCTCTGCGCACGAGCTCCGTGGCCCCTTACAGCCAGAGTTAATCGCGAAAATCGACAGCATATCTCAAGATTACTCGAACAATGCAAATAGTTCCGTTCTAGCTCGAGTATCAGACCGACTTCAGATCTCTGAATGCAACAGGCGGACGCGCCTGATGTCTTCGAATCGATTCCTGTGATTACCAGCCCTGCAGCCCCCTTACAGCCCGAGTGAAGTGCAGAAAACCGACTACACCTCTGAAGATCACTCGAACAATACGAATAGTTTCGCGGACTTAGCTCGAGCAGCAGACCGAGATCAGAGCTCTGAATGCGACAGGCGGACGCGACTGATGTCCTCGAATCGATTCCAGTGATTACCAGCCCTGCAGCCGCCTTAGAGCTCGAGTTGAGTGCAGAAAACGGACAGCAGCTCTCAATATGACTCGAAGAATACGAATAGTTTGGCGGAGCTAGCTCGGGCAGCACACCGAGTTCTGAAATCTGGATTCGTCAAGCGGACGCGCCTGATGTCTCCCAATCGATTCCTGTGAGTACGAGCCCTGTAGCCCCCCTACAGCGAGTTAAGTGCAGAAAACTGACAGCACTTCTCAAGATGACTCGAACAGTACGAATAGATTCGCGAACCTAGCTCTGGCAGCAGACCGAGTTGAGACCTCTAGATGGAACAGACGAGCGCGCGCGATGATTTCCAATCCATGTCTGTGAGAATGAGCTCTGTAGCTGCCCTATAGCTCGAGTTAAGTGGAGAATACCGACAACGCGTATCAAGATGACTCGAAACAGCCGATCCCGCCGCGATGCTTTTTTGCAGAAATATTCACCCGATCGAGCTGAGATTAAGATGGCGAGCGGGAATAAGATCAAATATGGTCAGAAAAAATATTAGAGCTCAAAAGAATTGTTGAATTTCGAGAACAAAATTTTCAACCGACCAAAAGTCAGCAGAAAGTCCGTCGAGATTTTCTTGCCAACTAGCTCTCCAGCGCGCCGGAATAACTGGGGGCCGGCGGTGAACCGTCAACCAGGTTACCGCCGGAACCCTCAAGAGCTCTGAATAGACCAAGTTCGCTCCCAGATAACAGTAGCAAATCGCTTCTCAATAAAACAAAGACGTGTTGTTTTTGGTGTTGCACAAGGTTGGTTCCCCCTTGTCTTTCGATCGAAATAATGCAGCTAGAGCCCTGAGGATTGCACCATCGAAAGCGCCATGATTCACTGCATAGAATAACAATTCGAATTCTTAAAACGAATTTCAAAATCTCTCGCAATCTTTGAAAACCCGACCCGAGGTCACCACATTGTCCGCCCGGGCCGGGTTGGCCAACTAGCTCCGCCCCGCGCCGGAATTCCTCCAGCTCATCGACGTCGAAGAGCTCTACGAGGTATTCTTAAGCTTCCAGCAACTGGGCGCGGTAAACCGTCAACCTTTCTTACCGCCGGGAGACTCGTAGAGCTTCCTGACAATATATAATGTCGAGAAACATTGCAGAGGTCGAATAGTTTTTCAGCCCAAGCGATTTCAGACCTCTCGATGCAACAGCCGAACGCTCCCCGATGCTTCTGGATTGTCTTCTGCACGAGCTCTGTAGCTCTCCCACAGCCCGAGTTACGTGCGGCAATCGACAGCACCTCTCAAGATGACTCGAACAAAACGAATAGTTTGGCAAACCCAGCTCGATTATCAGACCGAGTTCAGACCTCTGACTGCGACAGGCGGACGCGTCTGATGTCTCCGAATCGATTCCTGTGATTACCCGCCCTGCAGCCCCCCTACAGCCCGAGTTAAGTGCAGAAAGCCGACAGCATCTTTCAGGATGACTCGAACAATGCGAACAGTTTCGCGGACCGAGTTCGGGCAGCAGACCGAGTTCCGAGCTCTGGATTCCACAGGCGGACGCGCCTGATGTCTCCGAATCGAATGCTGTCACCACCAGCACTGTAGCCCCCGTACAGCCCGAGTTAAGTGCAGAAAACCGACAGCACCTCTCAAGATGACTCGAACAATACGAACAGTTTCGCGATTCTGGATCGGGCAGCAGACCGAGTTCAGAGCTCTGGATTCAACAGACAAGCGCGACTGATGATTCTGAATCGGTTTCTGTAAGTATCAGCCCTGTAGCTGTCCTATAGCTCGAGTTAAGTACAGAAAACCAAGAGCGCCTGTCAAGATGACTCGAATAATACGAATAGGTTTGCGGACCTAGCTCGGCTAGCAGACCGAGTTCAGACCTCTGGTTGGAACAGCCGAACGCGCTCGATCATTCTGAATCGATAAGGTGTGCTTACCAGCTCTGTAGCTGTCCTATATCTCGAGTTAAGCTCAGTATACCGACAGCGCGAATCAAGATGACTCGAAACGGCCGATCCCGCCGCAGTGCTTTTTGGCAGTAAAAGGTACCCGATCGAGCTGAGATCAAGATGGCGAGCGGGAATAAGATCGAATATCACGGGAAACAACAGTAGAGCTCCAACGAATGGTTGAATTTCGAGAACAAAATTTTCAACCGACCAAAATTCCTCAAAATGTCAGTCGAGATTTTCCTTGCCAACTAGCTCTCCAGCGCCCCGGAATTACTCTTAAGCTTCCAGCAATAACTTGCTAAGGGAAGCTCTACGAGTTACTAGCTAAGGGAAGCTCTACGAGTTGCTCGTAGAGCTTCCCCGAGCAAGTTGTTGCTGGAAGCTTGAGAGTAATACCTCGTAGAGCTCTCCGGCATCGATGAGCTAGAGGAGTATCTCGTAGAGCTTCCCTCAGCTCTTTGCTGGAAGCTTAAGAGTAACTCGTAGAGCTTCCCTTAGCAAGTTATTGCTGGAAGCTTAAGAGTAATTCCGGGGCGCTGGAGAGCTAGTTGGCAAGAAAAATCTCGACGGACATTTTGATGACTTTTGGTCGGTTGAAAATTTTGTTCTCGAAATTCAACCATTCGTTAGAGCTCTAGTATTTTTTTCACATGATCTTCGATCTTATTCCCGCTCGTCATCTTGATCTCAGCTCGATCGGGTAGCTTTTACTACCAAAAAGCGTCCAGGCGGGAGCGGCCGTTTCAAGTCATCTTGAGACGCGATGACGGTGTTCTGAAGATAAATCAAGCTTTAGGACAGCTACAGAGCTGGTAGGCACAGCTAATCGATTCAGAATGATCAGGCGCGTTCGCCTGTCGAATCTAGAGGTCTGAACTCGGTCTGCTAGCCGAACTAGGTCCGCAAACCTATTCGTATTATTCGAGTCATCTTGACAGGCGCTCTTGGTTTTCTGTACTTAACTCGAGCTATAGTACAGCTACAGAGCTGATACTTACAGAAACCGATTCAGAATCATCAGTTGCATTTGTCTGTTGAATCCAGAGCTCTGAACCCGGTCTGCTGCCCGATCTAGAATCGCGAAACTATTCGTATTGTTCGGGTCATCTTGAGAAGTGCTCTCGGTTTTCTGCACTCAACTCGGGCTGGGGGGGGGGGGGGCTGAAGTGCTGGTGGTCACAGGAATCGATTTGAAGACATCAGGCGCGCCCGCCTTTCGAATCCAGAGCTCCGAACTCGGTCTGCTGCCCGAACTAGGTCTGCGAAACTATTGTATTGTTCGAGTCATCCTGAGAGGTGCTGTGGTTTTCTGTACTTAACTCGGGCTGTAGGGGGCTGCAGGGCTGGTAAGCACAGGAGGCGATTCGCAGACATCAGACGCGTCCGCCTGTCGCATTCAGAGGTCTGAACTCGGTTCCATACTCGAGCTGGGTTGCCAAACTATTCGTTTTGTTAGAGTCATCTTGAGAGGTGCTCTCGATTTACGCACGTAACTCGGGCTGTAGGAGAGCTACAGAGCTCGCAAAGAAGACAATCCAGAAGCATCGGGGGCTCGGCTGTTGCATCGACAGGTCTGAAATCGCTCGGGCTGAAAAACTATTCGTTCTCTGCATTTTTTCCCACATTATATATTGTCAGGAAGCTCTACGAGTCCCCCGGCGGTAAGGAAGGTTGACGGTGTACCGCCGGCGCCCAGTTGGTCGACCCGACCAGAAAGGATAAAGTGACAACTTTTGGGTGGTTTTGCGAATATTTGAAAGATATTTGACCATTCATTTTGAGAAAGCAGATTTTTCGCACCTGTAAAAGGTTATGAGAGGCTTTGCGTCTTAATATGAGCTATGTGGGCGCACTTTTACTACTGAAACACTTGGAGCAACCAACTTTATTTCGACATGAAAAAAAAACAATGTTTAATTTTTCGAGAAATGCCTCCAGAAGCTCTCTCTTTCGACTCTGAGCTTTCTCACGCTTGAGATGAGCTCTACGAGGTTCCCCGCGGTGACCAGGTTGGGCTGAGCTTACCTCCTGCCCTGCCTGGCCTCGCCGCTGGGGGTCCCCTCGTTTCGAGCTGCATCGTGCAGAGAGGCGGCTTTTGGTTCCCCATACTGTACACGGTATCTCAGTGTTGGTTCTGCCTTAGCACCGTGCGCTTTCATTCATTATCAGAGTGCATACTGCTTCTTCAGTCTGTATTGTCGGAGGGCACAGTGATTGTCCATATTATCGTGCATAGGTGCAGACTCGACGGAGCGCTCGAGAACACATTGTTGCTCATTGACGCTGTTCCTCGTTCAGATTGTCGGTGAACACATCGTCTTGTGGCAGCAGCAGAGCACACTGGGCACTTTTCCCTTGAGCCAAACAGGCCGGTAAACAAATCTACCTCGCTCTGTCGGTGAACACGTCTTCGGCAAAACGGCATCCGATACTCAGTGGAGCCCCTCGTGGGTGAGTGGTAGGCTTCCTCCCAGCATTCTTTCTGACACAGACACAAGCATGGCTACTCAGGTGGCTGCGCCAGCTGCGCCAGGTGGACCAGCAAATGTAGCAAAGAATGGACAGGAAGCGGAATTCGAGAGGTCGGTTCGTCATCGGGGGGATCAGGGAACGCAGGACGATGACGCACTGCAGGCGGCACGACAGGCACTCGACAAAGCGAAGACACAGAGCCTGTTGACGGCCAGCGACGCCCCCCCCTGGTTTCAGAATATGCATAATGAAGTGATTGCAGGGCAGGCAGTCACACGTGAAGAGGCACGAGTGATGAGATCAGAGATCAACCGCATTTCCAATCAGCAGCAGAAGACAGATACACGGATGACGGAGTTAGAACGGCAGTTTCAATCGCTGCGCTCCAATCCGACAAGCAACGCCAGTGTTTCAACCACAGCAGGGGCCTCACTGGGGCCTGGTGGTGCTCAAAGACTTCACTGGAATCGCAGCTTCGTGGAGCTCACTGGATGGACCAACTGGAAAGGCACGACACTTCAGAGATCTCAATCGATGATGCGTGATAGTGATGCCACTCAACTCATCATCAATGTGAAGGCCATGCTTCCCCAGGAAATCAGTGCCAAGTTCGATGACCTGGGAACCCTGCGGCTCAATGGCAATCGCATCATGATGAGCTCTGTTAAACTGAAGTTTGTTGCAGGCACTGAGGACTCAGTCTTTTGGGAAATCAAGCAGATCCTGGAGGATGCATTTACGCCTGATGCGGAGCGCTCGACCACGCAGCTGGCCCGCACCCCACCACCGAGAGCCACCATGTTTGTCAACCTGGCCACGGCGCCTGATACGGTCAAGGTCAGACTGGAGGCTCCCCCCTGGAAGAAGGACCATATCGCGGCCTGCGGACGCTTCTACGGCACGTGGCGTGAGATGATTGGAAACAACCCCAACATGGACATCAAGGCGGAGACGGGGTCGGGCCAGGGGGTCAGCTCCATCTGGTCCAAGCCCTCGGACCCTTCACGCCGACCGGTGGAGGTTGCCGTATTCAGGATCTCCACAGGTACCTGGACTGTTCATCGTGATACGTGGGACGGTGCGATCAGACACAATACCAACATCTCGTGCACGTACGAGGATTTCACAACGGCACTCAACCGTTGACGGGGCTCAAAGGGTTCCAAGGGTAGGTCGCCTGGCTCCCTACTCGTGCAGCTTGGGACTTTGAATATCAATAAACTTGGAAAGAGCCAGGATAGGGGATTCAGTTGCATGCGATTGCTTACTACACTTGGGGTCAATATCGTATGTCTTCAGGAGTGCCAGCATCTCGCACATAATTCAGAGTCTTTTAGAAAGTTGGGATGGGAATCGTATCTCTCAACTTGCATGCTTGCTGGAGTGGCCATCAGGGGGCCGCAAAGGCACAACATCAAAGCTAGCTTCCAGTACAATCGGGTTTCTATTGTTGTACTTGCTCGTCCGTGTGTTTTCTTAGTATCAGCGTATTTTCCACATGCAGATCGTGAGGATGCGTTGGAGGTCCAATCTGATATGCTACTCAATATTAGGAATGCTTTCACAAGCTTCACCTCTACACACGGGTCGGGATACAAACTCGTGCTAGCATGTGATGCGAATGTGGAGCTCACGCCTGGACTGAACACCAGGTTCGGCATCCACACAGGCGAAGCTTTGTCCATTGCCATGCACAGAGGGTACGGAGTGAAGGGGGACCATGAGCAAAGAAGGTGGAGGGAAGATCATCTGAGGGAGGAGATGGAGGGGTTCATGCAGACGATGCGGCTTTGTGCAGTCAACACGCTCGGAACTCAGAGAATGCCCACATTTGAACCTCTCGGCAGACGAGTTGGGCCAAGAGTTCAGCGAGTACTAGACTATGTCATGGTGCCAACTTGCTGGCACGATTCCATTGTAGATCTGAAAGTGGACATGCTGTACGAAGCACCAGATGCCCGCTTCAGTGATCACGCTTTGCTCTCCGTGGAAATAGATGTGGAATCCAGGCCCCCCTCTCGGTACCGACCAGCACCTAGACATCACAGTGCACACAAGCAGTTCGAGACACATCGGGAGGAGGACATGTACAGAGTGATGACTGACGTGCAGTTTCCCCACAAGCGCCCCGAGGAGCTCGCCCAAACCATCAGGGATCATGCTCTCCCCCTCCTATGTGCCCCGCGGTATCGTAGGCCGCCCCCGACGAGGACCCCACAGCAGGCCCTTCTTGGGAAACAAGTTCGTGAGCTCAGAGGGGATCCTCAGGCACGTCGTGAGGTTAGACGACAGCTTCGTCCCCTACAGGCCGAATACAATCGACAGAAAGCTGAGTTCTCGGTGGAACCTACGAGGAGAGGGAGGAGGACGAGGGTGCGCAAGCTGAAGGTGGAGGGTATCGTGACGGAGGACAGGGAGGCGTGGGAGGAGGAGGTCAAGGCACATGCGGCACGCACTATGACATGTAACACGGAGCGTGAACGTAACATATTACTTGTACGCAATCTTCGTGCTCGCGCTGCTCTCCATAGCCACGCAGAGGCTCTCGCACTCACGCCATCTATTGTTTATCGTGCGCGCGCACACCTTCGCAGTGGCAAGGCCTGCGGGCCGGATGGGGTCAGTATTGAGCTGTTGAAAGCATTGCCCTGGCGCTGTGTTCGCAGAATCATTGCAGTATTTCAGGATACTTTCTCAGGGGCAAGGCGTGCCCCCAGTTCGTGGTGTGATGTGTACTTGAATTTGATGCCAAAGATGTCGGAGATGAACTCTCTTGAGGATACTCGTAATCTTATTGTGTCTAACACCCTGGGGAAATGGTACCTCACATCAGTGACGCTGTTGATTGAGGAGAGGATTGCTCTTTGGAAAGGCAAGCTCGGGTTGTACGGCTTTGCAGGAGGTAGACACACTTGGGAGATCGCTGCTGCTCTCAAGGGTATCGCCCAGCACGCATCCATCTGGGGCAAGGACCAGAGCGCGTGGATTGCATCGACGGATATTGCACGGGCATTCGACAATGTGACTTTGAGCACGCTTGCACGGGCGATGGATAAGCTTGAGATACCAGCACGCCTGCAGTACGCTTTGCTCGAGCCGCTCGTCGAAACGAATTGCACGATCCTCTTCGAGGGTATCGAGCTTCGTGGTGCGTCTTGGGATAAAAGCCTGAGAACAGGGGGAACAGAGAGTCCGCTGGCCTTCAACATCGTGACGGTGGCCATGTGGGCCAGCGTTGTTGCCTCCCTTGACGCCCGCAAGACAGGATATGAGATCCCCAACCCTCATGACCCCAGCACCTATCATATATACAATCATGCACTTTGGGCTGATAATCTTTATCTTGTGGGGAGGGGCCCGACGGAGATCCAGGACATCGTCAATGTATTCACTGTGGCCCTAAATGATTGGGGGATGAGTTGGAAGGCGTCGTCTTTGCAGGTCCTCCGTTGTGGCACTCCTGACAGGACACCAATTTGGGCTCAGGTTGGGGACCAGCAGGTATCGTTCAAACAGGTTGAGTCACTCAATATCTTAGGCAGTGTAGCCTCCAGCAGCTTTCATGAGGGCCACGAAGATCCCCAACATCGTCTCAAATGTGCACGTGGCGCTTTCTTTGCTCAGATATCATATTTTGGATGCAGGGCTGTACCGTTGAAGCACAAATATCGACGATATCAGTATCAGGTTCAGTCGAGGCTCCTGTTTGCGGGAGAAGTCATCACGCTAGATGCCGAGGCCGTCCGTGCTATTCACGCTTTTGAAGGCATGTGCTTGCTTCGTATGTGGTGCCGACGCAAGCCATCCGACGTCACATGGGGTGTTTGGAGACCCCAGATGCTCCACAAGGTACGCTCGCACTTCGCCAGCGGGAGCTTCCCTTCGGCCGTGCAGATGATTGCATGGAAGAGCTGGACGATGATGCTGAGTGTTCGCAATTATATTCTTTCTGACCCACGTGCGCGGTGTTCACCTACCGCAGACGTGGCGACACCGAGGACTGACGACGGGGCCGAGCCTTCACAGAAAAGAGTCCGATTCGAGGGACCATCATCACAACCATTGGAGCAGAATATGACACATATTGCACAGGATGCCGATTCTTTGACACATAGACTGGAGGTTATCTCTCAAAACTTGGCACAACATATCAATATTCAGAGAACGGACATCAATAGACAGAATCTCAAAAGACGCAGGCTCTCAGGATTGAGGCTAGGATTTGGAGGTACAATATCGGGGAGTCAGACGGCGACCTCTGTGCTTGCTTCTGAGCCTTCCGTCTCCCCTCCTCCTGCATGCAGTATGGCCCAATCTCAGGAGAATCGTGCATATGTTGATTCTCGCAGAGGCCTTCTGATGTATAATGTTGAATGGACTACGCGCAGGGATACTCTGAGTGAATGTCTTCGTCTGCATGCAAATCGCACGCAGGCGTCATCTGGCAAGAGAATACGCAGTGGACCTGAGAGCGTGGGTCAGAGGAGCTGGCAGTATCCATATATATATATATATTATCATACGGAACTATGTGGTGGCAGGCTGTGGTTCCTTCATACAGAGCTTTTCTCGACATGTGGCAGAATATATTATGCACATATAATAAAACAAAGACCTTTGAGTATTTCGTTCAGAATTGGAAAGGGACCGCTATCCAGAGTACGCCGCCAGAGGAGATCGGACAGGAGGGACGTGCACAGAGTGAGAAAGAGGCCGCGAGGATGGCCAAGCGTCTGGCCACGATCAATGAAAGACAAACCGTGTGGGACATCATCAGCCCTGGGTTTGCAGTTGAAATGAAAGGGGATAGCATGTTAGTACACGCATGGTTGACGGGACGATGGCGGTGTCGAAACAAACAATATCAACGCCGCATTGATCAATGTATTGATGTCATGGAACGAAACGCTAATGAGTTGGGGATTAGATGCTCTGGGCTGGGGAGAGATCTGTACAAACATGAGTATAGGGAGGATAACACACGGGCTGACGAGCTTACACACCTGGCCCGTGAGGGCCATTGCTTCTACAATGAGTATGAATACAGATTCAACTTTGAAAGCTATCTTCAACCTGTCGCCTGTCGTGGTGCCTTCGACGGGGGTGTGTGCAGCAAAGGGGCGGGATGTGGGTTCTGGCTTCAGATCGGGCTTTTGAATCTCGATTACGATTGTAATAAGAGTACTCCTTATTCCCCTCTTCTTTCCTCCTCTCCTTACTCTGTGCCCTCCAATACCCCCCTCGTTTGGAGGGATGTGTGCGAAGCCGCGTGGTGCCTTGAGGAAGGTGCTACGATAACCGATGCCGAACTCAGTGCTGCTGAGGCGCTCTCAAGCGCTGTTGTGCATTTGGCACGACAGATCCTCACCGCCAGCTGACCCTGCTGGACGAACGGTGCGAAAACCAAAAAACCAGGTTGACGGTTCACCGCCGGCGCCAGTCGATGAGCTAGAGGAATTCCGGCGCGGGGTGGAGCTAGTTGGCCCACGGGCTGGGGCGGACAAATTGGTGACTTTTGGTCGGTTTTGCGAAAATTTGAAAGATATTTAACAATTTATTTTGAGGATTCAGATTTTTGCGCGTCTCAGTGGCATGTGAACTTCGGGGAACTGAGCGAATGTGAACATCGAAAATTTTTATAAGAAAGATTTTCGAAAAATCTATATTTTTGACTCTACTTCGATTCTCAGCACTCTTTTCAGTGTGAGGAGCTCTACGAGGTTCCCGGCGGTGACTAGGTTGACGGTTCACTGCCGGCGCCAGTGCCTCGTAGAGTTCTTCGGCATCGATGAGCTAGAGGAATTCCGGCGCGGGGGGGAGCTAGTAACTCGTAGAGCTTCCCCTAGCAAGTTATTGCTGGAAGCTTAAGAGTAATGACTCGTCGAGCTTCCCTTAGCAAGTTATTGCTGGAAGCTTAAGAGTAATTCCGGGGCGCTGGAGAGCTAGAAACTCGTAGAGCTTCGCTTAGCAAGTTATGGCTGGAAGCTTACGAGTAACTCGTAGAGCTTCCCTTGGCAAGTTCTTGCTGGAAGCTTTATTTAGAGTGGTAGCTCGTAGAGCTTCCCCTAGCAAGTTGTTGCTGGAAGCTTAAGAGTAACTCGTAGAGCTTCCCTTAGCAAGTTATTGCTGGAAGCCGAAGAGTAACACCTCGTAGAGCTCTCCAGCACCGATGAGCTAGAGGAATAACTCGTAGAGCTTCCCTTAGCAAGTTGTTGCTGGAAGCTTAAGAGTAATGCCTCGTAGAGCTTCCCTTAGCTAGTTGCTGGAAGCTTAAGTGTAATTCCGGCGCGCTGGAGAGCTATTTGGCCAGAAAATCTCGACGGACTTTTTGGTGACTTACGGTCGTTTGAAAATATCTCGTAGAGCTTCCCTTAGTCAGTTATTGCTGGAAGCTTAAGAGTAATTACGGCGCTCTGGAGAGCTAGTTGGCAAGAAAAATCTCGACGGAACCTTTGCTGACTTTTGGTCGGTTGAAAATTTTAATCTCGAAATTCAACCATTCGTTAGAGCTCTAGTATTTTTTCCCGTGATATTCGATCTTATTCCCGCTTGCCATCTTGATCTCAGCTCGATCGGGTACCTTTTACTGTCAAAAAGCACACGGGCGGGATCGGCCGTTTCGAGTCATCTTGATACGCGGTGACGGTTTTCTCAAGATAACTCGAGCTTTAGGACAGCTACAGAGCTGGTAAGCACAGCTAGTCGATTCAGAATGATCAGGCGCGTTCGCCTGTTGAACCCAGAGGTCTGAACTCGGTCGTCCGCCCGTCGCATTCAGAGGTCTGAACTCGGTCCGATACTCGAGCTGGGTTTGCCAAACTATTCGTATTGTGCGAGTTATCTGGGGGGGTCGATTTACGCACGTAACTCGGGCTGTAGGAGAGCTACAAGGCTCGTACAGAAGACACTCCAGAAGCATCGGGGGCGTTCGGCTGTTGCGTCGAGAGGTCTGAAATCGCTCGGGCTGACAAACTATTTGTTCTCTGCAATTTTTTTCGACATTATATATTGTCAGGAAGCTCTACGAGTCCCCCGGCGGTAAGAAAGGTTGACGGTTTACCGCCGGCGCCCAGTTGGTCGACCCGACCAGAAAGGACAAAGTGACAACTTTCGGGTGGTTTTGCGAATATTCGAAAGATATTTGACCATTTATTTTGAGACAGCAGATTTTTCGCACCTGTAAAAGGTTATGAGAGCCTCTGCGTCTTAATCTGAGCTCTCTAGGCGCACTTTCACTACCAAAACACTTGGAGGAACCAACTTCACTTCGACATGAATAAAATAATTTTTTTTTTTTTTTTTTTTTTTTTTTTTGTTTTTTTGTTTTTTTCGAGATGCCTCCAGAAGCTCTCTCTTTCGACTGTGAGCTCTCTCACGCGTAAAAGGAGCTCTACGAGGTTCCCGGCGGTGACCAGGTTGACGGTTCACCGCCGGCGCCAGTAATTCCGGCGCGCTGGAGAGCTAGTTGGCAAGAAAAAATTCGACGGATTTTTTGCTGACTTTTGGTTTGTTGAAAATTTTGTTCTTGAAATAACTCGTGGAGCTTCCTTGAGCAAGTTATTGCTGGAAGCTTAAGAGTAATTCCGGCGTGCTGGAGAGCTAGTTGGCAAGAAAAATCTCGACGGACCTTTTGGTGACTTTTGGTCGGTTGAAAATTTTTGTCTCGAAAGTCCTAAATTTGTTTTAGCTCTAGTATTTTTTTCCCGTGATATTCGATCTTATTCCCGCTCGCCATCTTGATCTCAGCTCGATCGGGTACCTTTTACTGCCAAAAAGCACACTGGCGGGATCGGCCGTTTCGAGTCATCTTGATACGCGTTGTCGGTATTTTGTACTTAACTCGATATAGAGGACAGCTGCAGAGGTGGTGAGCACATCTCATCGATTCAGAATGATCAGGCGCGTTCGTCTGTTGCATCCAGAGGTCTGAACTCGGTCTACTAGCTGTGCTAGGTCCGCAAACCTGTTCGTATGGCGCCGGCGGTGAACCGTTAACCTAGTCACCGCCGGGAACCTCGTAGAGCTCCTTACACTGGTAAGAGTGCTGAGAATCGAAGTAGAGTCAAAAAATCGAGATTTTTCGAAAATCTCCATTTTCGATTATTCCGATGTTCATATCAGCTTGGTTCCCGGAAGTCAACTCTCAAGACAATACATCGGGATAGCTGAGCTGCTGCCAGAGAGGAGTTTATATGCCAATGCGACGCGCAAAAATCTGTTATCTCAAAATAAATGGTTAAATATCTTTCAAATTTTCGCAAAACCGACCAACAGTCATAAATTTGTCCGCCCGGGCCGGGTCGACCAAGTAGCTCCACCCCGCGCCGGAATTCCTCTGGCTCATCGCTGCCGAAGAGCTCTACGAGGTATTATTCGAGTCATCTTGGCAGGCGCTCTCGGTTTTCTGTACTTAACTCGAGCTACACGACAGCTGCAGAGCTGATACTTAGAGGAACCGATTCAGAATCATCAGTTGCGTTCGTCTGTTGAATCCAGAGCTCTGAACTCGGTCTGCTGCCCGATCTAGAATCGCGATCAGAGAAATCGATTTAGGGACATTAGGGGCGTCCCTGTCGAACCCAGAGCTCGGAACTCGGTCTGCTGCCCGAACTAGGTCCGCGAAACAATTCGTATTGTTCGAGTCATCCGCAGAGGTGCTGTCGGATTTCTGCATTTAACTGAGGCTGTAGGGGGCTGCAGGGCTGGTAATGACAGGAATCGATTTGGAGACATCAGCCGCGTCCGCCTGTCGCATTCAGAGGTCTGGACTCGTCTGATACTCGAGCTAGGTTTGCCAACTATTCCTATTGTTCGAGTTATCTTGAGAGGTGCTGCCGATTTACGCACATAACTCGGGCTGTAGGAGAGCTAGAGAGCTCGTACAGAAGACAATCCAGTACAGAAGACACTCCAGAAGCATCGGGGGCGTTCGGCTGTTGCATCGAGGTCTCAAATCGCTTGGGCTGAAAAACTATACGTTCTCTGCAATTTTTGTTCGACATTCTGTATTGTCAGGAAGCTCTACGAGTCCCCCGGCGGCAAGAAAGGTTCGGCTCAAGAACGTCTCTGCCTGGGTAACCTCCAGACGTTCTAGCGAGCCTTCGCCTCGGGGTGTGAACCCGAGCGTGCTTGGGTTCCCCCGAGGTTTTTGTCAGCTTACATTACATCTCGTGTATTGTACGCTGAATTCTTCTTCGTGGTGTTGAGATTGTTTCTGGTGTGCTGCACTGCTGTCTATTGTCTGTCTGCATACATTATCCGTTATTGAACGAGTGGCAGTTTCTTGTGTGCTGGATCGTTGTTGACACAACGTCGTACGACAGCCCTGAGGCCCAGCTGGCCTTGAGGAGAGAGATCGGTCTCGAACATTGGGGTGAAAGTACTGAGGAGTGGTTTCGTCGTCAAAAGAATCTGGACATACCCACTGAGGATTACCAGGACGATAGGGTCAACTTCGATTACCTTGAGGAATACCAACCGTGGGATCAGAAAGACTTGCAGGCACTGGAGGCAGCATCAAACAAGCGTCAACGTGAGGACGATAAGAATTGGTTAGATAAGCACGGATTGAACGGTCACATTCTTGAGGAAATGACTCATGTTGCTGCAGCGGCGGATGCCGCAATGACGGGGGAGGGTGAGATTCGATCAAAACGTGCACGTGGCCCAGAGATAGAGGAGGAGAGGAAAGTAATGTTAGCGCAGGAGAAGGATCCTTTCAAACAGATGATGATGAAGCATGTTTGGAAAACGGAGGACGCACATGAGGATCTCATCCATGTTGTTCAATCGACGAAGACTGACATCAAAAGAGTTGATGACACACTTAAGTTGCATACGGAGCGCATGGACAAATCAGATGCACGGACAGATATTCTGGAGAAACAAGTTAAGCAAATTTTGGCTGGATCCCCTGCAGCTTCGGTTTCGACTAGTGTGGGCCCTGGCGGCTCCTCAGGTGGAGGTGTTGGTTCGGCCCCTCACGTGCAACAGGGGCGATCGAGCCAGTTTACGCCAACTTATCTTGAACTCAAAGGGTGGGTTACATATTGGTCGAAGCAAGTAAATCGGGGAAATCAAATGATACCCTGGGCGGATGCGTCACAGCTTATATCGAATATGATTGGAACACTTCAGGGGGAGGAAAGGAATGCTTACGACAAAGATATAACTGAACGACTAAACGGAGGAAGATATATGTACGGAAGCGTGAAGGTCGGTTTCAAAGAAGGGACAGCACGGGACACTCTTTGGAGAATAAAGAAATGGATGGATATGGTCTGTAAAGAACCAACCGATCGTATTGCTCCGCCTCCAGGTTATACGTATCCAAAAGCCGATGTTCTCATTCAAGATATGGACACGCCTATCGATCCCAGAAAGATTCGTACGCTTATGGAGTGTGCACCCTGGAAGCGTGATCATGTGAAAGCGGTGGCTCGTTTCTGTGGGACTTGGCGAAGTATGACATCGGCTCATGTTCAAATCGTGATCCGTGGGGAGGTGGGGCCACCGAGGAGTCAGATTTGGACTCAAGCTGTTCCGAATCTCCGACCCGTCAGTTTTGCGACGTATACGAACACCACAGGGGCTTGGGTTCTTCATGCTGATGCATGGGCTCGTATTGTTTCTATCTATCCTGCGCTGACGGTCCCCATGAATGATTTCCTGCAGGAAGTGAATCGTAGGCAGTGACGTTTGCGGCGCCTCGTCCGAGGCATGCGTTTGGCGAGCTGGAACCTGAACAAAGCAGGTGAGGCTCATTTTAAATGTGCTGAGATTCTCCATCATATGAGGGCATGTGGTGGGCTGTTTGCATGTCAGGAAACTCAATACCTTGTGCATGGTGAATTTGAACGCTTGGGGTGGCGCATCAAAACTAGTTCGTGTAGCAAGGCAGCTCTCATCTTCGACAGATCTTGGGCGGCTGCCGTCCGCATGTTCTTTACTTGTTTCACGAGGTTAGTTATCTGCGTCTTTGGGTCAGAAAAGTCACCACTTATTATTGTGTCAGCGTATTTGCCAGACCCTCATGTGGAGGATTGTGTAGAGATAGCTGCGGAGGTCTATGAGCAGATAAGTCGTGCTCGTAATGTTCTCCGCACTAAGTTTCCTCAGGCCAGCTTTTGTGTTCTGCTCGATGCAAATGTGGAGATTCCGCCTGGATGCAAGTTTACGTATAATGGGGAGGAGTATGGGGCTACTGGAGAGGAGGGTACTCGTACGGACAGAAGGTGGGAGAGAGGAGGAGACGGTACACAGCAAATTGAGAGGAGGAGTCGGAGGAGGAGGCTGAAGGAGCTGCTCTTAGAGTTCATGGAATCACATGGACTGAAGGCCGCCAACACTTTCAGTACTGGGAAGCATACCTGGGAGTCGTGGGGGGAGAACAAGTTTCTGACTTCGAAGAGGGTCCTGGATTACCTACTGGTCCCTCATCGTTGGGAGTTCTCGGATCTGGATGTGAAGTGGTGTTTCAAGAGGGGTGGGGAGAAGCAGTTCAGTAGATTATCCGATCACGCTATCATCGCGCCGAGTTTCACGGACCCTGGGAATGTGATTGTTCGTCGCCCTGACCCCCAGCCTGGTCAGAAGTCTAGGCCGTCCCTGGTCGGATACAAGTGTTCGACCTGGGCTGATGAGCATCAGGCTCGGCAGCATGTGGATTTGAATCTAGGCGGTGCGGCCTTCTCGAGGTGTCCGTCTGTGACCTGTCCACAGTGTTTGCAGAGTGCTATGCTGGAGGCGTACTTATCACCGACGGTGGACTACTCCACCACGGGTGCGAGAAGACCAAGGGAGCCGTCCAGGCCGGCGCAGCTCACAAGGGCCGAGGAGGAGGTTAAGATGTGTCCGAAGGAGGAGGTGGAGAGGTTGAGGAGGTTAGAGAATGAGGCCAATCGTCTACGCAGAAGTTATCGACGTGATATGATTATGTGCAGGTGCCCCCCAACAAAGCGTAGGGTCAGATATACTATCAAACATTTAGTGGTGGATGGGAGGGAGACGGAGGGCCGTGAGGAGTGGAAGGAGGAGCTCGACAAGTTCGTTCGTTTCAAGGTGTCGTCCGAGGAGGCACGCAATTCCACCGACAGTATGATGGAGGAGATCAGGATGAGGGCAGTACATGAGGTACGATCCACATCAGTTGTGGGAATTAGTATGGCGCTGCTTCTCAGAGCACGGGCTCGGCTGAAGACCCAGAGGGCTACTGGGCCAGATGGGATACCGTGCGAGATTCTTGGGAGCTTGCCGTGGTGTGCTCTCAGAGCGATCCAGAAGTTGTTCGATAAAATCATCAAGCTCACGATTCCGTATCCTCAGTCGTGGCGTGAGATTCTCGTCTCTTTTATGCCCAAAGCTCCAGGGATTACTAAGTTAAAAGACGGTCGTTTGCTGTGTATGCAGAATGCTGTTTCGAGATGGTTTAGTTCCTGTATTGTTCTCCTGGTTGAGGGCCATATTGAAAGACACGGAGTGTTTCGTCATATTGGGTTGTATGGTTTCCAGGAACATCGTCGTACACACGAAATCACGGCTAGCATCAAACATATAGGTCAACATGCTGCACAATGGGGAAAGGGGGAAACGGCGCACTTGGCGAACGCGGATGTCCTCCAGGCGTTCGATCACTGCGCGGTGGCCAATGTCAGGCGCGGGCTGGATCATGCGTGTGTGCCCCTGTACCTACAGTATGCTCTACTTAACCCCTTGTGTGAATGTGTAGGTACTGTCTATTATGATGGGATTGAGGTTGTGGAGGTAAGGTGGAACAAATGTATTCGGACGGGAGGGCCTGAGGGCCCATTGGCTTTCAACCTTATTGTTGCTGCTATGTGGAGTTCCACGATTCGAGAATGGGACGTACTAGGACTAGGTTATCGTATTGAGTTTGCGACTGGCTCGACTAGCTGTGTTTCGATTATTAATCACTTCCTTTGGGCAGACAACTGTTATGTTCTGGCTCGGAGTCGGGAGGAACTCACGCGCATGTTATACGGTCTAACTACACAGTTACATGACTATGGCATGAAATGGAAAGAATCCAGTCTATTGTACATGGTGTTCGGGATTGATCCTCCGCGAGATGCGGAAGGGGAAATATTACGCACTGCTGATCTTGTTCTCTCGATGGGGTCGGAGGATTCGGGAGTGTATTGATTTAGAAGAGTGACGGAGATGGAGGTGCTTGGGGCTCATATTTGTTCTGAACTGCATGTGAATGAGAATCCAGATTTGGATGCTAGTATTGACTCTGCTCGCAGGGCTTTCTGGGGGCAGGCGACCTTCTTCCGCTCCACGGCCATCCCGTTGAAAGATAAGTATGAGAGGTATGCACAGAGAGTTCAGAGTACTGTTCTCTACGCGGCGGAAGGATGTACGGTCGACTCTAGTTCATTGAGTGCCCTTCATATCTTTGAGGGTAAGTGCCTGGCTGTAATGTCTCGTTGTATACGGAGGGAGGGGGAAAGTTTTCAGGAATGGAATACGAGGAGGTATGAACGTGCGAGACAAAAATTTCATGATGCACACTATGCGGGTATTGTGCAGAAGTTTCTCAGAGTGCACTGGATGTGGGCAATCGACATCGATGATTTTGCCCATAGGTTGATCACAGATCGGGAGGCGCTGGAGGCTTAACGCGGCAAGAGCTTGGAGAGACTCTCGTTTCTCATGACTGGCGTTTGGCCGACTGTGGGATAGAATGAGGATATATTCAAGCGAGGCTCTCAGATGTTGGGGGGAATGGCAGGAGGCTAGCTCAATGAAACGACATCGTGGGGGACAGGAGAGTGTAGGACTTCGTCCGTGGTACTATTCATTGGAATCGTTTTATGGTTTATCCTGGTGGGAGTTCTTTGCTGGGAGTTTTGAACATTTCATGGATTTCGCTGCGCATGTTTGTTCTAGTACTATGTTGAAGTATTCCCAAAAGAAATGCAAAGGCTTGGCGTCCTCAGGGGTGCCTGTGTTCTTGAACTTGGATGAGGATGGAGGGGTTCATATTGGTCACGATCGGGAGGGTACGCCAGCATATAGGGATCGTCTCAGCAAACGTATTGCGTTGCATAACATGCGTTGCACACAGTGGGACCTCGAAACGGATGGGATACCATTGGATATCCAGGGGGACTCACTGCTTGTGATTATCTGGCTCTGTGGGAAATGGAAAGTATCAGCTCAGGTATATCAGAAAAGGGTTGATACTCTGATTAATAAGTTGGACGAGATGCAGGAAACATACTCGGTGAGGCCTCCAGAGGCTGGCCGTGACTTCTTCTCATTCTTTCCGGGAATGGAACCAGAGAGCTGACTTACTGACCCATCAGGCCCGTCAGGGCCACGTGTACGCCGATTTCATTTACCTCAGCGATTTTGAATCTCAGTGTTATACTCCTTGCCTTATCAAAGCCGGCTTTGATGGGGGTGTTTGTAGCCGCGGAAGTGCCTGTGGTGTGTGGGTACAGATTGGTCTGCGAAACAAATATATCTTCTCGCGGACCGACATCATTTTCAAGGATGTGTATCTTGCGGCTTGGTGTCTGCCACCAAGCGCCACTGTCACAGATACGGAACTATCAGCGGCGGAGCGCATGTTTCATGTGCTCCCACAGGTTGTGCAGACCTTCTTTGATCATTCGCAGTGATAAGTCACACATTGTTTCATCTTTATCTGTGTTCTTGTTTATTCCAACAGCTTCGCTGTTCATTGACTCATTCGTTTGTCTTTTGTGTGCTTTGCGTTTGATTGTGTCATTGCGGGCATGTGATTCTCTTTGTTCCAACAGCTTCGCTGCGTGGTATAAGAGCTGACTGCTTGCGTGATAAATAATAGGCTCTGTTTCGCCTGATACTTTGTTGGACCTGGCCTTAGTGGCCAAGACGGTCCCAGCAAAGACGCAAAAAAAGAAAGGTTGACGGTTTACCGCCGGCGCCCAGTTCAACAATTCATTTGAGCTCTAGTATTTTTTCTGACCATATTCGATCTTATCCCCGCTCGCCTTCTTAATATTAGCTCGATCGGGTAAATGTTTCTGCGAAGAAGCGTTGCGGCGGGATCGGCTGTTTCGAGTCATCTTGATACGCGTTGTCGGTATTTTGTCCTTAACTCGAGCTGTAGGGCAGCTAGAGAGCTCATTATCACAGAAATCGATTGCAAATCATCAGGCGCGTTCGTCTGTTCCATCCAGGGGTCTGAACTCGGCTTGCTGCTCGACCTAGGTCCGCGAAACTATTCGTATCCTTCGAGTCATCTTGAGAGGTGCTGTCAGTTTTCTGCACTGCACTCGGGCTGTAGGGGGCTACAGGGCTCTTACTCAGAGCAATCGATTCGGAGACATCAGGCGCGTGGCCTGCCAAATCCAGAGCTCAGAACTCGGTGTGCTGCCCGTGCCAGGTGCGCAAAACTATTCGTATTCTTCGAGTCATCTTGAGAGGTGCTGTCCGTTTTCTGCACTCAACTCGAGCTGAAGGGGGCTGCAGGGCTGGTAATCACAGGAATCGGTTCGGAGACATCAGTCGCGTCCGCCTGTCGCATTCAGAGCTCTGAATTCGGTCTGCTGCCCGAGCTAGGTCCGCGAAACTATTCGTATTGTTCGAGTCATCTTCAGAGGTTCAGGAAGCTCTACGAGTCCCCCGGCGGTAAGAAAGGTTGACGGTTTACCGCCGGCGCCCAGTTCCGGCGCGGGGTGGAGCTAGTTGGTCGACCCGGCCAGAAAGGACAAAGTGGTAACTTTTGGGTTGTTTTGCGAATATTTGAAAGATATACCTCGTAGAGCTCTTCGGCATCGATGAGCTAGAGGAATTCCGGCGCGGGGTGGAGCTAGTAACTCGTAGAGCTTCCCTTAGCAAGTTATTGCTGGAAGCTTGAGTAATTCCGGGGCGCTGGAGAGCTAGTTAGCAAGAAAAATCTCGACGGACCTTTTGGTGACTTTTGGTCGGTTGAAAATTTTGTTATCGATTCAGAATGATCAGGCGCGTTCGTCGGTTGCATCCAGAGTTCTGAACTCGGTCTGCTAGTCGAGCTAGGTCCGCAAACCTATTCGTATTATTCGAGTCATCTTGACAGGCGCTCTCGGTTTTCTGTACTTAACTCGAGCTATATGACAGCTACATAGCGGATACTTACAGAAACCGATTCAGATTCATCACTCGCGTTTGTCTGTTGAATCCAGAGCTCTGAACTCGGTCTGCTGCCCGCTCTAGAATGGCGAAACTATTCATATTGTTCGAGTCATCTTGAGAGGTGTCGGTTTTCTGTACTTAACTCGGGTTGTGGGGGGGCGCTACAGTGCTGGTAGTCACAGGAATCGATTTGGAGACATCAGGCGCGTCCGGCTGTCGAATCCAGAGCTCGGAACTCGGTCTGCTGCCCGAACTAGGTCCGCGAAATTATTCGTATTGTTCGAGTCATCCTGAGATGCTGTCGGTAGAGCTTCCTGACAATATAGAATGTCGAAAAAATGCAGAGAAGGAATAGTTTTTTAGCCCGAGCGATTTCGGACCTCTCGATGCAACGGCCGAACGCCCCCGATGCTTCTGGATTGTCTTCTGTACGGGCTCTGTAGCTCTCCTACAGCCCGAATTACGTGCGTAAATCGACAGCAATCCTGCAGATGACTCGAACAATACGGATAGTTTGGCAAACCTAGCTCGAGTATCAGACCAAGTTCGGGCCTCTGAATGCGACAGGCGGACGCGTCTGATGTCTCCGAATCGATTCCTGTGATTACCAGTCCTACAGCCCCCCTACAGCCCGAGTTAAGTGCATCCCCCGGCGGTCAGAAAGGTTGACGGTTTACCGCCGGCGCCCAGTTCGCCGACCTGGCCAGAAATGACAAAGTGATGACTTTTGGGTGGTTTTGCGAAAAATTGAAGGATATTTGACAATTTATCTTGAGAAAGCAGATTTTTCGCACCTGTAGTGGGTTATGGCGCGTCCGCCAGTAAAATTTTCAGGCCCATAGGTGCAGTATCACTATTGAAACACTTGGAGGAACCGACGTTGGATAAAAACAGGAAAAACGTGATTTTTCGAGTTTCTCAGGTCTTGCTCTAAACGCTTTCTTCATACGTACCGAGGAGCGCCGTGTGAGAAAAGAGCTCTATGAGGGCCCCGGCGGTAACCTGGTTGACGGTTTACCGCCGGTTCCCAGTTTGACAACATATTTTTCGCACCTGTTAACGACTACGAGGGCCTCTGCGTCTTAATATGAGCTCTGTAGGCGCAGATTTACTATCAAAACACTTGGGGGAACCAACATCATGTCGACATGAAAACAATGAATGTTGAATTTTTCGAGAACTGCCTCCAGAAGCTCTCTCTTTCGACTCTGAGCTCTCTCACGCGTGAAAGGAGCTCTACGAGGTTCCCGGCGGTGACCAGGTTGACGGTTCACCGCCGGCGCCAGTTCCGGGGCGCTGGAGAGCTAGTTGGCAAGAAAAATCTTGACGGACCTTTTGATGACTTTTGGTCGGTTGAAAATTTTGTTCTCGAGATTCAACCATTCGTTAGAGCTCTAGTATTTTTCCCGTGATATTCGATCTTATTCCCGCTCGCCATCTTAATCTCAGCTCCATCGGGTACCTTGCACTGCCAAAAAGCGTCCAGGCGGAATCGGCCGTTTCGAGTCATCTTGATACGCGCTGTCGGTATATTGGACTTAACTCGAGATACAGGACAGCTACAGAGCTGGTAAGCACACCTTATCGATTCAGAATGATCAAGCGCGTTCGTCCGTTGCATCCAGAGGTCTGAACTCAGTCTGCTAGCCGAGCTAGGTCCGCAAACCTATTCGTATTATTCGAGTCATCTTGACAGGCGCTCTCGGTTTTCTGTACTTAACTCGAGCTATATGACAGCTACAGAGCTGATACTTACAGAAACCGATTCAGAATCATCAGTCGCGTTTGTCTGTTGAATCCAGAGCTCTGAACTCGGTCTGCTGCCCGCTCTAGAATCGCGAAACTGTTCGTATTGTTCGAGTCATCTTGAGAGGTGCTGTTGGTTTTCTGTACTTAACTCGGGTTGTTGGGCGCTACAGTGCTGGTAGTCACAGGAATCGATTCGGAGACATCAGGCGCGTCCACCTGTCGAATCCTGAGCTCGGAACTCGGTCTGCTGCCCGAACTAGGTCCGCGAAACTATTCGTATTGTTCGAGTCATCCTGAGATGCTGTCGGTTTTCTGCACTTAACTCGGGCTGTAGGGCGGCTGCAGGGCTGGTAATCACAGGAATCGATTCGGAGACATCAGGCGCGTCCGCTTGTCGCATTCAGAGGCCTGAACTTGGTCTGATACTCGAGCTAGGTTTGCCAAACTATTCGTATTGTTCGAGTCATCGTCAGGGTTGCTCTCGATTTACGCACGTAACTCGGGCTCTAGGATAGCTACAGAGCTCGTACAGAAGACAATCCAGAAGCATCGGGCGTTCGGCTGTTGCATCGAGAGGTCTGAAATCGCTTGGGCTGAAAAACTACTCGTTCTCTGCATTTTTCGACATTATATATTGTCAGGAAGCTCTACGAGTCCCCCGGTGGTAAGAAAGGTTGACGGTTTACCGCCGGCGCCCAGTAACTCGTAGAGCTTCCCTTAGCTAGTTGCTGGAAGCTTAAGAGTAATTCCGGCGCGCTGGAGAGCTAGTTGGCAAGAAAAATATCAACGGAACTTTTGTTGACTTTTGGTTGGTTGAAAATTTTGTTCTCGAAATTCAACCATTCGTTAGAGCTCTAGTATTTTTTCCCGTGATATTCGATCTTATTCCCGCTCGCCATCTTAATCTCAGCTCGATCGGGTACCTTTTACTGCCAAAAAGCACACAGGCGGGATCGGCTGTTTCGAGTCATCTTGATACGCGTTGTCGGTATTTTCTACTTAACTCGAGCTGTAGGGCAGCTACAGAGCTCATAGTCACAGAAATCGATTGAGAATCATCAGGCGCGGTTGTCTGTTGAATTCAGAGCTTTGAACTCGGTCTGCTGCCCGAGCTAGGTTCGCGAAGCTATTCGTATTGTTCGAGTCATCTTGTGAGGTGCTGTCAGTTCTCTGTACTTAACTCAGGCTATGGAGGGGCTACAGCTGGTAATCACACAAATCGATTTGGAGACATCAGGCGCGTCCGCCTGTCGAATGCAGAGCTCGGAACTCGGTCTGCTACGCGAGCTAGGTCCGCGAAACTATTCGTGTTGTTCGAGTCATCTTGAGAGGTGCTGTCGGTTTTTCGCATTTAACTCGGGCTGTAGGGTGGCTGCAGGGCTGGTTATCACAGGAATCGATTCCGAGACATAAGGCGCGTCCGCCTGTCGCATTCAGAGGTCTGAACTCGGTCTGGTACTCGAGCTAGGTTCGCGAAACTATTCGTATTGCTCGAGTCATCCCGGGAGGTGCTGTCGATTTTCGCACGTAGCTCGGGCTTTAGCAGAGCTACAGAGCTCGTGCGCACAGAAGACAATCCAGAAGCATCAGGGGCGTTCGGCTGTTCCATCGAGAGGTCTGAAATCGCTTGGCCTGAAACACTATTCGTTCTCTGCATTTCTTGTCGAAATAATATACGGTCAGGAAGCTCTACGAGTCCCCCGGCGGTGAGAAAGGTTGACGGTTTACCGCCGGCGCTCAGTTGATCGACCCGGCCAGAAAAGAAGATCTGACAACTTCCGGTCGGTTTTGCTAAGATTTGAAAGATATTTGACAATTTATTTCAAGAAAGCAGATTTTTCGCATCTGTAGACGACTATGAGAGCCTCTTCGTCTTAATATGAGCTGTGTAGGCGTACGTTTACTATCAAAACACTTGGCGAAACCAACTTCACGTCGACATGAAAAATATGAATATTGTTTTTTTGAGAAATGCTTCCAGAAGCTCTCTCTTTCGATTCTGAGCAATATGATCCGTCCAAGGAGCTCTACGAGGTTTCCGGCGGTGACCAGGTTGACGGTTCACCGCCGGCGCCATAACTCGTAGAGCTTCCCTTAGCAAGTCATTGCTGGAAGCTTGAGAGTAATTCCGGGGCGCTGGAGAGCTAGTTGGCAAGGAAAGTCTCGACGGACCTTTTGGTGACTTTTGGTCGGTTGAAAAACTTGTTTTCAAAATTCAACAATTCGTTAGAGCTCTAGTATTTTTTCCCGTGATATTCGATCTTATTCCCGCTCGCCATCTTGATCTCAGCTCGATCGGGTACGTTTTGCTGCCAAAAAGCACAAGGGCAGGATCGGCCGTTTCGAGTCATCTTGATACGCGCTCTCGGTATATTGGACATAACTCGAGATACAGGACAGCTACAGAGCTGGTAAGCACAGCTTATCGATTCAGAATTATCAGGCGCGTTTGCCTGTTGCATCGAGAGGTCTGAACTCGGTCTGCTAGCCGAGCTAGGTCCGCAAACCTATTCGTATTATTCGAGTCATCTTGACAGGCGCTCTCGATTTTCTGTACTGTACTTAACTCGAGCTATATGACAGCTACAGAGCTGATACTTACAGACCGATTCAGAATCATCAGTCGCGTTTGTCTGTTGAATCCAGAGCTCTGAACTCGGTCTGCTGCCCGATCTAGAATCGCGAAACTATTCGTATTGTTCGGGTCATCTTGAGAGGTGTCGGTTTTCTTTACTTAAATCGGGCCGTAGGAGGGCTACAGTGCTGGTAGCCAGAGGAAGCGATTCGGAGAGGTCAGGCGCGTCCGCCTGTCGAATTCAGAGCTCCAAACTCGGTCTGCTGCCCGAACTAGGTCCGCGAAGCTGTTCGTATTGTTCGAGTCATCCTGAGAGGTGCTGTCCGTTTTCTGCATTTAACTCGAGCTTAGGGGTCTCCAGGGCTGGTAATCACAGGAATCGATTTCGAGACATCAGACGCGTCCGCATGTTGCATTCAGAGGTCGGAACTTGGTCTAATAATCAAGCTAGGTTTGCTAAACTATTCGTATTGTTCGAGTCATCTTGAGGTGCTGTCGATTCGCGCGCGTAACTCGGGCTGTAGGAGAGCTACAGAGCTCGTACAAAAGACAATCCAGAAGCATAGGGGGCGTTTGGCTGTTGCATCGAGAGGTCTGAAATCGCTTGGGCTGAAAAACTATTCGTTCTCCACAGTTTGTTTTCGACATTATATATTGTCAGGAAGCTCTACGAGTCCCCCGGCGGTATGAAAGGTTGACGGTTTACCGCCGGCGCCCACTTTGGTCGGTTGAACATTTTGTTTTCAAAATTCCTGAATTCGTCTGAGCTCTAGTTTTTTCCCGTGATATTCGATCTTATTCCCGCTCGCCATCTTGATCTCAGCTCGATCGGGTATCTTTTACTGCCAGAAAGCACACTGGTGGGATCGGCCGTTTCGAGTCATCTTGATACCCGTTGTCGGTATTATGTACTTAAGTCGAGCTGTAGGGCAGCCACAGAGCTGGTAAGCACACCTGATCGATTCAGAATGATCAGGCGCGTTCGTCTGTTGCATCCAGAGGTCTGAACTCGGTCTGGTAGCCGAGCTAGGTCCGCAAACCTATTCGTATTATTCGAGTCATCTTGACAGACGCTCTCGGTTTTCTGTACTTAAATCAAGCTATATTACAGCTACAGAGCTGATGCTTACAGAAACCGATTCAGAATGATCAGTCGCGCTCGTCTGTTGAATGCAGAGCTCCCGACTCGGTCTGCTGTCTGATCTAGAATCGGGAAACTCTTCGTATTTTTCGAGTCAGCTTGAGAGGTGCTGTCGGGTTTCTGTACTTAACTCGGACTATAGGGGTGCTACAGTGCTCGTAGTTACAGGAATCGATTTGAAGACATGATGCGCGTCCGCCTGTCGAATCCAGAGCTCGGAAATCGGTTTGCTGCCCAAACTAGGTCCGCGAATCTATTCGTATTGTTCGAGTTATCCTGAGAGATGCTGTCAGTTTTCCGCACTTAACTCGGGCTGCAGGGGGGCTGCAGCGCTAGTAATAACATTAATCTACTCGGAGACATCAGGCGCGTCCCGCTGTCGCATTCAGAGGTCTGAACTCGGTCTGATACTCGAGCTAGGTTTGTCAAACCATTCGTTTTGTTCGAGTCATCTTGAGAGGTGCTGTCGATTTACGCACGCTACTCGGGCTGTAGGAGGGCTACAGAGCTCGTGCAGAAGACAATCTAGAAGCATCGGGGGCGTTTCGCTGTTGCATCGAGAGGTCTGAAATCGCTTGGGCTGAAAAACTATTCGTTCTCTAGAATTTTTGCGACATTATATATTGTCAGGAAGCTCTACGAGTCCCCCGGCGGTAAGGAAGGTTGACGGTTTACCGCCGGCGCCCAGTTACGCGTTGTCGGTATTTTGTACTTAACTCGAGCTGTAGGACAGCTGCAGAGCTGGTAAGCACGTCAGATCGATTCAGAATGATCAAGCGCGTTCGTCCTTTGGATCCAGAGCTTTGAACTTGGCCTGCTAGCCAAGCTAGGCCAGCAAACCTATTCGTATTATTCGAGTCATCTTGACACGCACTCTCGGTTTTCTGTACTTAACTCGAGCTATAGGACCGCTAGAGAGCTGACACTTACAGAAACTGATTCATAATCATTAGTTGCGTTAGTCAGTTGAATGCAGAGTCCTGAACTTGGTCTGCTGCCCGATCTAGGATCGCGAAACTGTTCGTATTGTGCGAGTCATCTTCAGAGGTGCTGTCGGTTTTCTGACTTAACTCGGGCTGTAGAGGGGCTACAGTGCTGGCAGTCACTGGTAATCACAGGAATCGATTCGAAGACATCAGGTACGTCACTTGGTACGCGAAACTATTCGTATTGTTCGAGTTATCTTGAGAGGTGCATCGGGGGCGTTCGGCTGTTGCATCGAGAGGTCTGAAATCGCTTAGGCTGAAAAACTATCCGTTCTCTGCAACTTTCTTTCGACATTATATATTGTCAGGAAGCTCTACGAGTCCCCCGGCGGTCAGAAGGGTTGACGGTTTACCGTCGGCGCCAGTGCTTAGAATCGACAGAGAGAGCGTTTCGAAGCATTTTGCGATGAAGGCATTTTTTTTTTTTTTTTTTTTTTTTTTTTTTTTTTTTTCCTCTCCCCTTCATGTCGAGATTAAGTTGGTTCCGCCAAGTGTTTTGATAGTAAATGTCTGCCTGCAGAGCTCATATCTTGACACAGAGCCCCTCATAATCGTTTACAGGTGCGAAAAATCTGCTTTCTCAAATTACAGCGTCAAAGGTTTTCAAATCTTAGCAAAACCGACCAAAAGTTGCCACGTTGTCCTTTCTGCTCGGGTCGACCAACTAGCTCCATCCCGCGCCGGAATTCCTCTAGCTTATCGATGCCGAAGAGCCTTATAAGGTATAACTCGTAGAGCTTTCCCAAGCAAGTTGTTGCTGGAAGCTTAAGGGTAATTCCGGGGCGCTGGAGAGCTGGTTGGCAAGAAAAATCGACGCATCTTTTGGTGACTTTTGGTCGGTTGATTTTTTTTCCTCGGAATTCAACCATTCGTTGAGCTCTAATTCTCTCCCGCGATATTCGATCTTATTCCCGCTCCCATCTTGATCTCAGCTCGATCGGCGACCTTTTATTGCGAACAAGCAACGGGCGGGATCGGCTCTTTCGAGTCAGTATATTGGACTTAACTCGAGATGCAGGACAGCTACACAGCTGGTGAGCATACCTCATCGAGAATGATCAGGCGCGTTCGTCTATTGCTATCTAGAGGTCTGAACTCGGTCTGCTAGCCGAGCTGGGTCCGCAAACCTATTCGTATTATTGGAGTCATCTTGACAGGTGCTCTCGGTTCTCTGTAAGTCTCAACTCGGTCTGGTACTCGAGCTGGGTTTGCCAAACTATTTGTTTTGTTCGAGTCATCTTGAGAGATGCTGTCGATTTTCGCACGGGCTGTAGGAGAGCCATAGAGCTCGTACAGAAGACAATCGAGAAGCATCGGGGGCGTTCGGCTGTTGCATCGAGAGGTCTGAAATCGCTTGGGCTGAAAAACTATTCGTTCTCTGCATTTTTTCCGACATTATATTTTGTCAGGAACCTCCACGAGTCCCCCGGCGGTAAGAAAGGTTGACGGTTTACCGCCGGCGCCCAGTTCCGGCGCGCTGGAGAGCTAGTTGGCAAGAAACATCTCGCCGGAACTTTTGCTGACTTTTGGTCGGTTCAAGATTTTGTTCTCGGAATTGAACCATTCGTTAGAGCTCTAGTTTTTTCCCGTGATGTTCGATCTCATTCCCGCTCGCCATCTTATTCTCAGCTCGATTCGGGTGCCTTTTACTGCCAAGAAGCACACGGGCGGGATCTGCTGTTTCGAGTCATCTTGATACGCGTTGTCGGTATTTTGTACTTAACTCGAGCTGTAGGGTAGCTACAGAGCTCATAGTCACAGAAATCGATTGAGAATCATCAGGCGCGTTCGTCTGTTGAATCTAGAGTTCTGAACTCGGTCTGCTGCCCGAGCTAGGTTCGCGAAATTATTCGTATTGTTCGAGTCATCTTGTGAGGTGCTGTCAGTTTTCTGTACTTAACTCAGGCTATGGAGGGGCTACAGGGCTGGTAATTACACGAATCGATTTGGAGACATCAGGCGCGTCCGCCTGTCGAATCCAGAGCACGGAACTCGGTCTGCTGCCCGAGCTAGGTCCGCGAAACATTTTTCGTATTGTTCGAGTCATCTTGAGATGTGCTGTCGGTTTTCTGCACTTAACTCGGGCTGCAGGGTGGCTGCAGGGCTGGTAATCACAGGAATCGATTCGGAGACACCAGGCGCGTCCGCAGGTCTACACTCGGACTGATACTCGAGCTAGGTTCGCGAAACTTCGAGTCATCTTGAGAGGTGCTGTCGATTTTCGCACGTAGCTCGGGCTGTAGCAGAGCTACAGAACTCGTGCGCACAGAAAACGATCCAGAAGCATCAGGGGCGTTCAGCTGTTCCATCGAGAGGTCTGAAATCGCTTGGCTTGAAACACTATTCGTTCTCTGCATTTTTTGTCGACGTTTGACGTGGCCAGGAAGCTCTACGAGTCCCCCGGCGGCAAGAAAGGTTGACGGTCTACCGCCGGCGCCCAGTTGGTCGACCCGGCGAGAAAAGAAGATGTGATAATAACTTTGGGTCGCTTTTGTTAAGATTTGAAAGATATTTGACAATTCATTTCGAGAAACCAGATTTTTCGCACCTGTAGTAGGTTATGGCGCGCCTGCCAGTAAAATTTGCAGGTCCGTAGCTGCAGAATTACTATCGAAACACTTGGATGAACCGACTTGGATACAATCAGAAAGTTTTTTTTTTTTTTTTTTTTTTTTTTTTTTTTTTTTTTTTTTTTTTTTTTTTTTTTTTTTTTTTTTTTTTTTTTTTTTTTTTTTTTTTTTTTTTAAATATATATATATATATATATATATATAAAATATTATACAAAATTGGGTGCATTTTCTCAGATCTTGCTCCAGACGCTTTCTTCTTGTCTACCGAGGAGCGTCGTGTGAGAAAAGAGCTCTACGAGGGCCCCTACGTGTGAGAAAAGCGGCACGTCCGAGGAACGATACAACGTCGTCATGTGGAAGTACTGCCTGCAAAGGCAAAGGCAAAGGCAAAGGTAAAGGCGCCGACATAGGAGGTCAGGAGTTTGACGAAGTGTGTAGGTTCGGTAGGACGTTGTCGGACTTTGAACGAAGGTGTAAATCTCGGGTTTGGCCTCTGCGGTAGATATTCGTATTCTTCGAGTGGTTCCTTTCAATCCGAACTTATTGGATTGTTGATTGTGATTGCCTCGCGTGGTCTTTTTGATTGTTGATTGTGATTGCCTCGTGTGGTCATTCAGTGCATCCTTATTCAGTGCATAGTCTTTTTGTTTGTGCTTTATTATTTCAGTGTGTGCATGTTCAGTTCTTGGCCAGGTCTCCTGGCTCTCATGTCGTATTATTATTTTCGCCCTATCAGTTTCGTAACTGCTCGAGGGTTGAACACCTTGGAGTTCTCTTCTATGTGATGTGCTCCCACAGGTTGTGCCGAACGTCTTTAAGAGACTTCGCTTCGCCTGAGACTTTGTAGGACCTGGCCTCAGTGGCCAAGATGGTCCCAGCAAAGACGCAGAAACAAAAAAACAACCTGGTTGCCCCTTACCGCCGGTTTCCAGTTGGCCGACCCGGCCAGAAAGGACAAAGTGTTAACTTTTGTCGGTTTTGCCAAGATTTGATAGATATTTGACCATGTATTTTGAGAAAGCAGATTTTTCGCACCTGTAAACGACTATCAGGGCCTCTGCGTCTGAATATGAGCTCTGCAGGCGCAAATTTACTATCAAAACACTTGGAGGAACCAACATCATCTCGACATGAAAAAGATGAATGTTCAATTTTTCGAGAAATGCCTCTAGAAGCTCTCTCTTTCGACTCTGAGTTCATCTGTTGCATCTAGAGGTCTGAACTGGGTCTGCTACTCGAGCTACGTGCGCGAACGTATTCGTATTGTTCGAGTCATCTTGACAGACGCTGGCGGTTTTCTCTACTTAACTCGAAATGTAGGAGAGCTACAGAGCTGGTGCGCATGAATCGATTCAGCATCGTGAGGCGCGTGCCCAAGAGAGTAATGGGAAGAGAATTATGAGCGGCAGTAGTATCTAGACGCCTGAGATCAGCCTGCTACCTTTTACTGCCAAAAAGCGCTGCGGCGGGATCGGCCGTTTCGGGTCATCTTGACACGCGGTGACGGTTTTCTGTACATAACTCGAGCTCTAGGACAGCTACAGGGGGGATACTTACAGAAATCGATTGATAATCATCAGGCGCGTTCGTCTGTTGCATCTAGAGGTCTGAACTGGGTCTGCTGCTCGAGCTAGATCCGCGAAACTATTCGTATTGTTCGAGTCATCTTGAGAGGTACTGTCGGTTTTCTGTACTTAACTCGGGCTGTAGGAAGGCTACAGGGCTGGTAATCACAGAACTCGATTCGAAGGCACCAGACGCGTCCGCCTGTTGGATGCAGAGGTCTGAAATCGGTCTGCTCCTCGAGCTAGGTCTGTAAAACTATTCGTATTGCTCGAGTCATCTCCACAGGGACTGTCGGTTTTCTGTACTTAACTCAAAATCCACGGGGAGGTCTGAACTCGGTCTACTACCCGAGTTAGGTCAGCGAAACTATTCGTATCGTATCGTTTGAGTCATCTTGAGAGGTGTTGTCCGTTTTCGCACGTAACTCGGGCCGTAGGAGACCTAGACAGCTCATACGCACAGAAACTGTTTTGAAATCATCAGGCCCGTTCGTCTGTTGCATTTAGAGGTCTGAACTGGGTCTGCTACTCGGGCTAGGTCCGCAAAGCTATTTGTATTCTTCGAGTCATCTTGACAGATGTTGTCCATTTTCTGTATTGACTTCGGGCTGTACGAGAGCTACAGAGCTGGTACGCACAGATACCGACCCAGGGGCATTAGGAGCGTTTGTCTGTTGCATCGAGAGGTCCGAACTCGGTCTACAACTATTACTGACAACTATTGTTTGAAAACTATTGCTGAAAACTTGCAGAAAACTATTGCTGACAACTATTCGTTCTCTGCTGATTCTTTGGACATAATATTTGGTCATGAAGCTCTAAGAGTCCCCCCGACATAATATTTGGTCATGAAGCTCTACGAGTCCCCTCTACGATATTCTCGTTTCTCATGCCTGGCGTTTGGCCGACTGCGGGATAGAATGAGGACAGATTCAAGCGGGGCTCTCAGATGTTGGGGGAATTGGAAGGAGGCCAGCTCAATGAAACGACATCGGGGGGGACAGGAGAGTGTAGGACTTCGTCCGTGGTACTATTCACTGGAATCTTTTTATGGTTTATCCTGGTGGGAGTTCTTTGCTGGAAGTTTTGAACATTTCATGGATTTCGCTGCACATGTATGTTCTAGCACTATGTTGAAGTATTTCCAAAAGAAGTGCAAAGGTTTGGCGTCCTCAGGGGTGCCTGTGTTCTTGAACTTGGATGAGGATGGAGGGGTTCATATTGGTCAGGATCGGGAGGATACACCAGCATATAGGGATCGTCTCAGCAAACGTATTGCGTTGCATCACATGCGTTGTACACAGTGGGACCTTGAAACGGATGGGATGCCACTGGATATCCAGGGGGACTCACTGCTTGTGATTAACTGGCTCTGTGGGAAATGGAAAGTATTAGCTCAGGTATATCAGAAAAGGGTGGATACTCTGATTGATAAGTTGGACGAGATGCAGGAAACATACTCGGTGAGGCCTCCAGAGGCTGGCCGTGACTTCTTCTCTCATTCTTTTCGGGAATGGAACCAGAGAGCTGACTTGCTGACCCATCAGGCCCGTCAGGGCCACGTGTGCGCCGATTTCGTTTACCTCGGCGATTTTGAATCTCAGTGTTATACTCCTTGCCTTATCAAAGCCGGCTTTGATGGGGGCGTTTGTAGCCGCGGAAGTGCCTGTGGTGTGTGGATGCAGATTGGTCTGCGAAACAAATATATCTTCTCGCGGACCGACATCATTTTCAAGGATGTGTATCTCGCGGCTTGGTGTCTGCCACCAAGCGCCACTGTTGCAGATGCGGAACTATCAGCGGCGGAGCGCATATGCGATGTGCTCCCACAGGTAGTGCAGACCTTCTTTGATCATTCGCGGTGATAAGTCACACATTGTTTCTTCTTTATCTGTGTCCTTGTTTATTCCAACAGCTTCGCTGTTCACTGACTCATTCGTTTGTCTTTTGTGTGCTTTGCGTTTGATTGTGTCATTGCGGCATGTGATTCTCTTTATTCCTTCAGCTTCGCTGTGTGGTGCAAGAGCTGACTGCTTGCGTGATAAATAAGAGGCTCTGTTTCGCCTGATGCTTTGTTGGACCTGGCCTTAGTGGCCAAGACGGTCCCAGCAAAGACGCAGAAAAAGAAAGGTTGACGGTTTACCGCCGGCGCCCAGTAACTCGTAGAGCTTCCCTTAGCTAGTTGCTGGAATTGCTGGAAGCTTAAGAGTAATACCTCGTAGAGCTCTTCGGCATCGATGAGCTAGAGGAATTCCGGCGCAGGGTGGAGCTAGTTGGCCGACCCGAGCAAAAGAGACAATGTGTCACATTTGGGTCGGTTTTGCTGAGATTTGAGATATTTGACAATACCTCGTAGAGCTCTTCGTTATCGATGAGCTAGAGGAATTCCGGCGCGGGGTGGAGCTAGTTGGTCGACCCGACGTTAAGAGACAATGTGATGACCTGGGGTCGGTTTTCCTAATATTTGACAGATATTTGACCATTTATTTTAAGAAACCATTTTTTTCGCACCTGAGTGGGTTATTCCGCGTTTGCCAGTCAAATTCTCAGGTCTGTAGGTGCAGTATTACTATCAGAAGACTTGGAGGAACCGACGTTGGATAAAAAACAGAAAAACGTGATTTTTCGATTTTTTGTTTCTCGCTTCAGAAGCTTTCTTCATGTGTTCCGACGATCGCCGTGCAAGAAAAGAGCTCCCGGCTCAAGCACTGCCGGCTCAAGCTCCGCGTGCGTTCATTTTCTCCTGCCTGGGGAACCTCCGCGAAGGTGAACGTTGAGCTAGCGTGGTGTTTTGCTCTGCCTACGCAACTGCCCATCTCCCTGTGCATCTTGCCTCTCTTTGTTGGCCTCTCATATTCATTCCTTGTTGCAGTGTGGTTGTGGCAATTTGTATTGTGCCTTCGCCTCGCGTGGAGATCCGCCGTGTGCGTGTGACTTATTCCTGAATTTGATTCTTGTTTCTCGTTGCACGAATCATGCCGCATGTTCGCAGTTGTCACAGGCGAGCTGCACGAAGATCTCGGGCCGTTTATTTGGGCTTCTGCAAGCCGCCATGTATTCCCGTTTGCTTGGACTCGTTGTTGCCAAAAACCGATACTTATACGATTCTTCTGACAGAATTGGCCGCTCCGCCTGGATTGGAGGGAGACTGCAGAGGGGGGATCCAGGAAGTGGGAGTGCAGACTTTGTCTTCTTTTTGCCGGACTGTGTGTGTCGATGTGCAAACGGAGACCCCCCGACTCTTTGTCATACCCATTCCTATGAGAGTGCAGTTGGGAGTTCAACAGCAGTTGGGAGTTCAACATTTGGAAGTTCCGCAGTTGGTTTGACTTTGTGCCAGACCCATTCTTATGACAGTGCAGTTGGGAGTTCAACAGTTGGGAGTTCCGCTGCCGCCAGCGTGCAGGACGCCTGTGTACAAACTCAGCTCTCTTTAATGGACGCCTGTGTGCAAACAGAGAATCTTGTGTCTGGTATGCACAACGGTGCGGAAGTGGACGCTTTCACGGTTTCCCCAAACGTTTCTTCAATGGATGCTGGCGTGCAAACTCAGTTCGCTGGCAAGGACGCCTGTGTGCAAACTCAGTTCACTTCAATGGATGCTGGCGTGCAAACTCAGTGGGTCTACGCCTTCATGAGCTCTGCGCAAAGTCAGACGCCTGCGTGCAAGGAAGCTCTACGCCTTCGTGAGTCAGGTGGGAAAGATGTGCAGGCAGTGGTCTCATTTTCTTCTGACACGTATGCAGCTCTTTCATATTCTTCTTCTTCTGATGTGAAGGCAGTGGTCTCATCTTCTTCCGATGTGAAGGCCAAGGGGACTTCCACGTGCTCTCAGGCCACCATTGCCGATGTTAAGGCATGGGTTGACGCTGCTGGCAGTATCAACGAGTCGAATGCGATCCAGCATTTAAAGAATGGAGTGGACTTGTTTTTAGAACTTCTGACAGAAGGTGGGATCCCTGCAAAGGCCAGGGGAAATTATGCTGTGCGGAAGCGCGGGACGTTCGAGAATGTGCAAGCGACGTTGGAGGACCTTCTGGAATTCTTCGAGAGGCACAGATATCTTACAGGGCAGATGAACCGTGCCGAGGCTGCCAAGTTTCTACAGGATTCCAAGTGCGACGGATTCCGAATCCAATTCTATGGACGTCCGAGGAACGATACAACGTCGTCATGTGGAAGTACTGCCTGCAAAGGCAAAGGCAAAGGCAAAGGTAAAGGCGCCGACATAGGAGGTCAGGAGTTTGACGAAGTGTGTAGGTTCGGTAGGACGTTGACGGACTTTGAACGAAGGTGTAAATCTCAGGTTTGGCCTCTGCGGTAGATATTCGTATTCTTCGAGTGATTCCTTTCAATCCGAGCTTATTGTATTGGATTGTTGATTGTGATTGCCTCGCGTGGTCTTTTTGATTGTTGATTGTGATTGCCTCGTGTGGTTATTCAGTGCATCCTTATTCAGTGCATAGTCTTTCAGTTTGTTCGTTGCTTTTGTTTATTGCTTGTGATTCGGTAGTGTTGCCTTTCGGTCCATAGTCATGGTGCATATGCATCTGTTTGAGCTCTGACAATTCAGTGTGTGCATGTTCAGTTCTTGGCCAGGTCTCCTGGCTCTCATGTCGTAGTATTAGTTTCGCCTCATCAGTGTTCTCACTGTTGTAGGGTTGTCTGTAGTATTTGTTTCGCCTCATCAGTGTTCTCACTGTTGCAGTGCCCACAGGTCGTTTGATTCGCCTGAGACTTGTTGGACCTGGCCTCAGTGGCCAAGATGGTCCCAGCAAAGACGCAAAAAAAAACCTGGTTGACGGTTTACCGCCGGTTTCAAGTTTGCCGACCCGACCTTGAGACAATGTGGTGACTTTGGGTCGGTTTTGCTAACATTTGAAAGATACTTGACCATTCATTTTGATAAACCAGATTTTTCGCACCAGCAGTGGGTGCTGCTGCGTCTTTCAGTGAAATTCTCAGGTTCGTAGGTGCAGTATTATTATCAAAAACTTGAAGCAACCGACTCTTGGTAACAACTGAAAAACGTATTTTCTCAAGTTTTTGAGCTCATGCTCAAAGAAGCTTCTCCCATTGTTCTGAGCAGCGAGGTGCAAGAAAAGAGCTCTACGAGGCCCCCGGCGGTAACCTGGTTAGTTGGTGGGCCCAGCCCGGACGGACAATGTGACAACTTTGTGTCGGTCATGCTAAAATTTGAAAGATATATGACAATTGATTTTGAGAAAACAGATTTTCACGTCGAGCATTGACATATGAATTTTGTTCCCACAGCAGCTCAGCTCTCTAGAGCGAGTTTTACTATCGGAAAACTCGGAGGAACCAACATCTCGTTGACACCGAAAATGCAAATTTGACGTTTTCCTAGAAATGCTCCGAGAAGCTGTCTGCTTTCAATCTGAGCACTCTTACGTGGAAGGAGCTCTACGAGGTTCCCGGCGGCCGCCGGCGCCAGTGCCTCGTAGAGCTCTTTCGCATCGATGAGCTGGGGAAATACCTCGTAGAGATCTGATGGTAATAGAGCTAGAGGAATTCGGGGGCAGGGTGAAGCTAGTTGCCGAAATTTCGAAAAGGGACACGATCATACCTTCCGCGGCCTGGCTTAGTCGATTTTGCAGCTCTAACCATTCGTGTGGGCTGATAATACCTCGTAGAGCTCTTGGGAATCGATGAGCTAGAGAAACTCCGGCGCGGGGTGGAGCTAGTTGGTCGAGCCGATCAGAAAGGACAAAGTGACACCTTTTGGGTGGTGTTGTGAATATTTGAAAGATATTTGACCATTGATTTTGAGAAACCAGATTTTTCCCCTGTGGTGGGTTTGGCGCATCTGGCAGTAAAATTCTCAGGTCCGTGACTCTTCCTTCATGTGTACCGAGGGGCGCCGTGCAAGAAGAGAGCTCTACGAGGGTCCCGGCGGTGACCTGGTTGACGGTTTACCGCCGGTTCCCAGTTGCGCAGAGCAAAAACCATATCTTTCGCACCTGTAGTGGGTTATGCCGCGTCTGCCAGTCAAATTCTCAGGTCCGCAGGTGCAGTATTACTATCAAAAGACTTGGCGGAACCGTCTCTGCGTAAAACATAAACGTGTTTTTTTCCGAGTTCTCCGGTTCTTGCTCCAGACGCTTTTTTCATGTGTACCGAGAAGCGCCGTGCGAGAAAAGAGCTCTACGAGGGCCCCGGCGGTGACCTGGTTGACGGTTTACCGCCGGTTCCCATTGCGCAGAGCGAAGCTTTGCATTATAGAAGTTGCCTATCGGATCTTTAGCTCATTTCGTTGACAAATTCATCCGAGCGAAGCCAGGGACCTGACCTCAGATTGACATGAAAAATTGGAAATTGCAGATTTGAAGAAAATCTACTCTGAAGGTCTCTGCTCCGATTCTGGGCACTCTTACGCGTGGGAGGAGCTCTACGAGGTTCCCAGCGGTGACCAGGTTGAGCAGAGCTTACCTCCTGCTTAGCTTGGTCTCACCGCTAGGGTCCCCCTCGTCTCGAGCTGCATAGTGCAGTGAGGTGTCCTTCTGTTCCTCTTACTGTGCACGGTGCTTCAGAGTCTGTTTTGCCTGAGTACCGTACATCTTTGCACACGTGTCGGCATAATATTTCTTTGTTCAGCGGTACTCTGTACTATCGAGTGCTCTCCATCGTGCACATACTGTCATGCAGTGCTGTCTCATTGGGTTCATTCATTCAGTGAATCATTCAGTGCTTCATTCAGTGAGTTCACTGGTCTTCATTCAGTGCTTCATTCAGTGCTTCATTCAGTGCTTCATTCATCTGGCGCCCTGTTGCACTCTGTCTGCACAATGGCCGACGCTCGGATGTCTGATGCCGAAGCCAACGATCGGAAACGGAGGCGTGATTTGGAGATGGCAGAGGAGAGAGCCAAAGAGTTGCAGCAACGTCAGTTGATCCTCAGTCAATCTAGCGATTCTGGTTTCAAGGCCTTCCTGGAATGGACATTTGACAAAGATGATCGATCCAAACGTGAGAGTGAGGAGAGCCGTCAATTACTTCAGACCCTTCATGAGAAGACGGATAATACGGAGAAGGCTGTTGTGGATCTCCAGAAGCAACAGCATGCTGATTCTGCGCGCATCACGGCTCTCGAGCAGCAGATGAAAAACGGTCCTCCTTCCCTCGGGGGTGCTTCGACTCGCTCGGGTGCCCCATCGGACTTTGCGCCGTCTTTCGTAGAAGCTTACGGATGGGTGGAGGACTGGACTTCGCGTAATCGTACTTCTATCTCTGACAGGAATGCATATCAGTTGGTCACTAATTTGTTAGCCGTGCTGGAAACGAAGGATCCTCTTCTTCGTGCTAAGGTCGACCCCATGGGCTCATGTCGTCTGCAGGGCAATCGTGCATCATACGCGAGTGTTCGGATCAAATTCAATGCGGGCACTGAAAACGATGACCTTTGGAGCGCTAAGAAGATTTGGGAAAATGCTTGGAACGATGCCGCTCAGAAAAATTTGCTGCTGGATCAGATGGCGGGATATGGTGCCCATTTCCCCTCATTAGTGAAGTTCAGGGTTGAGAGCGCACCGTGGAAGACGCCGCACCTGCAGGCCATCGGTCGGTTCCACGGGATCTGGGCCAGAGATTCGTGCCTTCGCAACATCTCGCTCAAAGGAACGGCTGGCAGCGGTGCTGCACCCTCTGAGATGTGGACCGACCCAGCGGATGACGGCAATCGGAAGCAGTTGGGTGAGTTCGCAGCCGGTGGCCAGTACGGTGGTTCGGGCCAGTGGCGTATCATCAAAGAGAACTGGGATGCCTTTGCGTTGTTACATCGTTTGGCCATCACGTCAGAAACGATGGAGCAGAGGCTTGCTACCGTCCACCGTCGTTGACAAACGTCGCGGGGCTCGGGTGCTATCTCCGTCACCTGCGCCTCGCAGAACATCCAGAAGGCGGGAAACGCCGCCAATCATCAGTATAACGTGCTGCGTCTTCTCTCTCACGATGTCCATTGGGACCTGCTGGGCTTGCAGGATTGTGAGAATGTCGACTTTAATTCAGACTGGTTTGCTAAGTTGGGGGTTTGTGCGCAGCTATCTTCCTGTCGCGAGGCAGGCATATTTTACCGTGGGGGAACGGCAATACGTGAGCAGTCTAGTGGTGACAGATGGGTGGCTGTCCTTTTCAATCGGGTTATCTTCGTTTCACTATGCCTCCCCGACAGCTCTGTGGGGGAGGCTCTCAACATCACGGATGTTTGTCTTCGTTCTATTTCTCTTCTCAATCGGTACTGGGAAGGTTTGCATGGTTCTCTCAAGTTGGTTGTTGCTGCAGATGCGAATGTGGAAGTCAGACCGCATCTCACGGACATCGAAGGCACCGCCTTGACGGGCCCAGGTCTGCTAGGCACTGATGTTTGTCATGGGGACGGTGGGATGGAGAGGGAAAGGAGGAGGAGGTATTCGTTACTACGTATCAAGGTGGAGGACTGGATGATGGAGGAGAGCTTGATTGCCAGCGACACGTTCAGGGAGAGAGAGATCGCATGGTACGGATATCGGACAGGAGCACGAGAGGCGGGGAAGGTCTTGGACTATGTGCTAGTATCTCGTGGTACCGTGTTTGCGCCCGCCTCGGTGTCCTGGCCTCGCGAGTTGGGCAGTACTCGCAGGTTTAGTGACCACGCGTTGGTGCAAACGGAGTTGCAGCTTGATAGACCAGTCGTCGCGCCCAGATACGTTGCACGGGCTGTGCGGTGCCTATCCAGATGGATGCCGCTGACCTGGCACGACGGCTGCTCGTTTCAGACACGTCTCGACTCGTCAATCGACGAGAACCTCAGCCTCGGAGAGATTGAGAAACGTTGTCATCGTGAGGCGTCTGCTACTTCGACTGCCCCCGCTCGTCTATGCTCCCTCCCCGTCGGCACCCTGAACTTATTCGATTGCAGGAGGAAGTGAAGAGGTGGGAGGGGGACAAGACGTCGGAGGAGTTCAAGAAGATCAGGAGGAGGAGAGACCAGGAGAAGAGGAAGTTCGACAGGAGATGGATGGCTTGGAGGTTCTCGGAAGGGCGGAGGAGGACACAGAAGCACGCGATCGAGAGCGTCCACGGGTCCGTGGGTCGGGTTGATTGGCGCGCCTCCCTCTTGGATCACGCGCAGAGCTACACAGATGTGGACGAGCGTGAGCGTACCCATCTCTTTCTGGCCTCGCTGCGTGCACGCGTGGCTGCTGGATCCCAGGATGTTCCCCGTCTGCCTGTCTCAGCGGTGTTTCGAGCTCGTTCTCGTCTTCATACGGCAAAGGCGTCGGGGCCAGATGGGATCTCCGCGGAGGTGCTCAAAGAACTCCCGTATCGGACCGTCCGTATTTTTGCTGATCGTTTTGATGAGATATTTCGTGGTCTTCGTGCCGTACCTGAATCTTGGCGTCAGACCTTCATTACCCTGATGCCGAAAAAGTTGAAAGTGCTCACCCATCTCTCGGAGGCTACTAGGAGTATTGCCGTGGAGAGTGCCATCAAGAAGTGGTACTCGTCGTCGGTCCTTGTCGTCCTCGAGCCCTACTTTACCAAGGTGTTGCCCCATATCTCGCTCTTCGGGTTCGCGGCCGAGCGCTGCTGTGGGGAGATCTCGGGGGCCCTCAAATGTGCGGCCCAACGTGCGGCCGTCTGGGGAAAGGATAGGTCTCTCCTGATCGCCAGTTTGGACGTTAAACAAGCTTTCCAGAATATGACGGTTCAGAAGATCACACTTGCGTTTGAAAGACTCGGTATTCCTCCGTATCTCCAGCTGGCTCTTCTGGAACCCCTTGCGGACGAGGTCTCCACGGTGCTCTTCGAGGGTCTCGGGGTCCCTGAGGTCAAAGTCGACAAGCACGTTAGGACGGGAGGTAACGAGCGCCCAGCATGTTGGAACGCTGTAGTGGCAGCCATGTGGGCTGATACTGTTCAGGACTGGGACAAGGGAGGCCTAGGCTACGAGTGTATCAACCCTAACCAGACAACTGAGACCGCCGTGGTAAACCATCTCATTTTTGCTGACAATGTGTACATCATTGGCTCCGGCCTGAACCCCAAGGCTTTTCAACGACAGTTGGATGACTTTACTCTTGCTTTGCATCAATGGAAGTTTGATTGGAAGTTGGATAGCCCACAGTTTGCTGCTATTGGTTGCTCCCCTGGGAAGTTCGTTACCAGTATCCATCGCTCTAATATGCCTGGGGATATCGGCCTCGATGGGGCTGATGAGTACGTCAGTGTCGAGCTGCAGCAGGCTTCCGTCCTCAACGTACTGGGTAATGACATCGCTGTTTGTTTTCGCGAGCCGCATGTCGATGTGGACCGCCGTCTCAACGCTGCTCGCAAGGCATTCTTAGGCATATCCAATACTTTCGATCCCGTGCGGTGCATTGGCATGTGAAGTTCAAGCGTTATCAGTCCATCGTGCAATCTACCCTGCTCTTCGGCTCGGAAGGGCTGACGTGGGAGAAGGACTCGATTCACAAAATCCACGTCTTTGAGGGCACATGTTTGTTGAGGATGTGTCATACATCGAAACCTGCCAGTCTGTCCTGGGATGTATTGCGCCCTGCTCGTTTGCATGTGGTCCGCAAGCTATTTCGCGATCATGGGTTTCAGAGTTCGGTTCAACGTTTATTGCATCGTTCGTGGTTTCTGGCCAAAGATGTTGCGGAGTATCATGCTACAAACTGGGATGCTGCTTATGTGAATCGTGAAGATTGCAAACGTCGTCGGCTGGCTCTCCCCATTGCTCCTCCCATCGGTGCCCGTGCCTGGAGGGGCGCCAGAAGGATGCTGCTGTGTTCGTGTCCATCGTGGGAGGGTGCTCGTTCAGACTTCAGTGAGGTCCTCAGACAGAAGGGATCGTGGAAGGAGGCCAGTACTCCGAAACGTATTCGTGTCGGAGCCGGGGCTGCAGGAGAAAGACCTTGGAGTTATATGGCACATATCCTATTTGGGGCCTCTTGGTGGAAGGACGGTGAGTTTTCCTGGAAAGCGTTTCTCGACAAGATGCCTGATTGCCTGAAACACTGTGGCCATGAGAAAGCGTTTGAGTATTTCGTGTATTCTGGAGAGGGGACGGACTCCGTGGTGGAAAAGAAGTCTTGGGATGAGTTGATGTCTCAGGAGGTGTCTGGAGCGGAGGCGGAGAAGTTATCTAAACGGTTAGCCATCCTAAATGAAAGGGCGACGGTCTGGGACGTTGTATCGGATGGGCTCCCTGTGGAGTTCTGCGGAGATAGCCTACTTATTATAAATTGGGTCTGTGGGAAGTGGAGGGTGGGAAATAACGTGTATCAAAAGAGAGTCGATAAGCTGGTGGATAAGATTGCGTGGCTGGAAAATCGTTACCATCTCAGATCCAGTTTCCTTGGTCGTGACTTCCTCAAACATGAATTCAGAGAGAACAACCAGAGGGCGGATGCCCTCACACATTGTGCGCGGGAAGGCCGCGAGTGTTACGCTATGAGGCCTGTTCCACCCGATCATTTAGAGTATCATGAGCTTGTTGCCCTCCGCGGTCGTTTCGACGGCGGAGTGGATGCGTCTGGTTGTGGTATTGGTTTTTTTCTCGAGGCTGCCTTTCTCCCCCATCCTGGACATCGCTCCAAGCGCCTGCGGCATTCCGCTGCCCCCGACTCGCCTCAGCCTGCTGCCTTCTATGACGGTCTCGTTTGGAGAGATGTTGCGGAGGCTGCCCTTCTCCTGCCTGGAGATAGCGCAGTCACTGATGCCGAACTGACGGCGCTGGAGCGCTTCATTGGGGCGGCCGAGTGCGTGCTGAGAGCTCGCAGAGAGCTCGAGGCGCCCTGCTGGGCGTTTGGCTCGGGCAGGCTTCGACGGGGCCTTCGCTGCCCGCAAAACCGCAAAAACCAGGTTGACGGTTTACCGCCGGTGCCAGTACCTCGTAGAGCTCTGACGGTAACAGAGGTAGAGGAATTCCGCGACGGAGTGGAGCTAGTTGGCGAAATTCCGAGAAGGGGCGCAATCATAGCTTCTGCGGGCTGGCTCAGCTGATTTTGCAGTTCTAACCATTCGTTTGGGCTGATAATTGCGCAGAGCGAATCTTTGCATTGCAGAAGTTACCTTTCAAGTTCTAGGCTCATGCCGTCGATAAATTCTTCTGGGCGAAGCCAGGGACCTGACCTCAGATTAGCATTAAAAATTGAAAATTGAAGATTTTAGGAAAATGGGCTGCTGAGTTCTCTGCTTCGATTCTGGGCTCTTTCGCGTGCAAGGAGCTCTACGAGGTTCCCGGCGGTGACCAGGTTGACGGTTCACGGGCGCCAGTCGATGAGCTAGAGGAATTCCGGCGCGGGTTGGAGCTAGTTGGCCGACCCGACCAAAAGGGGCAATGTGGTAACTTTGGGTGGGTCTTAATAAGATATGACAGATATTTGACGATTCATTTTGGAAAAGCAGATTTTTACGCCGAGCATTGGCATGTAAAATTTGTCCCCAGAACAGCTCAACTCTCTAGAACCAGTTTTACTATCGAAAAATTAGGAGCAACCGACATCAAGTTCACACCCAAAAGTGTAAATTCTATGTTTTCTTAGAAATGCTCCAATGAGCTGTCTGCTGAGAATCTAAGCACCCTTACGCGTGCAAGGAGCTCTACGAGGCTCCCGGCGGTGACCAGGTTGACGGTTGACCGCCGGCGCCAGTTCCGGCGCGGGGGGGAGCTAGTTGGTCGACCCGGCCAGAAAGGACAAAGTGATGGCTTTGAGTCGGTTTTGCTAAGATTTGAAAGATATTTGACCATTCATTTTGAGAAACTATTTTTTTAGCACCTGTAGTGGGTTATGCCGCGCCAGCCAGTAAAATCCCCAGTTCCGTAGGTGCAGTATTATTATGAAAACACTTGGCGGAACCGACTTGGATGAAAACTGGGAAATCGTGTTTTTTGGTTCTTCTAGTTTTTTTCGGCTCTCGCTTCAGAAGATTCCTTCATGTGTTCGGAGGAGCGCTCTGCAAGAAAAGAACTCTACGAGATGCCTGGCGGTGACCTGGTTGACGGTTTACCGCCGGTTCCAGTGCCTCGTGGAGCTCTTCGGCATCGATGAGCTAGAGGAATTCCGGCGCGGGGTGGAGCTAATTGGTCGACCCGGCCCGGGCGGACAATGTGTTAACTTTTTGAGAAAGCAGATTTTTACGCCGAGCATTGGCATATAAACTTCTCTCTGACAGCAGCTGAGCTTTCCCGATGTAGCTTATCAAGAGTTGACTTCCGGGAACCGAGCCAATATCAACATCGAAAAAAATTGAAAATCAAGATTTTTGGAAAACCTTTATTTATGATTCTACTTCGATTCTGAGCACTCTAGCCAGTGTAAGGAGCTCTACGAGGTTCCCGGCGGTGACCAGGTTGACGTTTCACCGCCGGCGCCAGTGCCTCGTAGAGCTCTTCGGCATCGATGAGCTAGAGGAATTCCGGCGCGGGGTGGAGCTAGTTGGTCGACCCGACCCGGGCGGGCAAAGTGGTAACTTTGGGTCGGTTTTCCTCAGACTTGAAAGATATTTGACCATTTATTTTGAGAAAGCAGATTTTTGCGCTAAGCATACGCATATGAACTTCATTCTGAGAGCAACTCAGCTCTTCTGATGCATAGTATTATGAGTTGACTTCCGGGAACCGAGCTATCAGGAATATCGAAAAATCGAAAAATGCAGATTTTAAGAAAATCTTCATTATTATTCTACTTCGATCAAGAGCTCTCTTACTCGTGCAAGGAGCTCTACGAGGTTCCCGGCGGTGACCAGGTTGCTGCTGTCCCTCCTCGGGGATCTCAGCGGTGGCCTGGCCCGTCGGGGGCTTCCTCAAGCCCGTCTCCTCAGGCTGCCCCCTGGGCGGCCGTGTGCGCGCGGGCGGGCCGTGCAATGAATTCGGGTACTTCGTCGGCTGCGGCGACGACCTTCTCTCCTTGGGCCTACAGATGATAGGTGCTGGAGGCCAGCTCTGTTTGGCATCAGAAGTGGGACTGACTTCAACGCATAGGCCGCTGTCGTCGCTTTGTACTTGTTTGTACTGCCTGCTTGCGCTTTCTCCATTATTGCTCTTGCACACGTGTGTATTCTTTGACATTGAGGTACTTTGACAGTTCTGTGACATTGGAGTATCTTGAGATTGAGGTTCTCTGCATTGTATCGGCGTGCCTGTTTTCATTCTTTCTTTCTTTGAATCGTATCGATCAGAATTCAATATACTTGAGTGCGTTATCAGACACTCAGTTATGCAGTTGATTCAAGATACTGAGTGCGTTATCAGACATTCAGTTATCCGAGAGTTACTTCTTGAGTGCGTTATCAGACATGCAGTTATCACACATTTGACGTGATCATACGACTCTTGTCTTACCGCGGGTTGTTACGACATGTTTCGGACTTTGTGTTTGCGTTGACTCTTGCCATGCTGTGTGTGTGTCGGACATGCGCGCATGATGGTATAAGAGCTCCGCGTGATCTTCACTTTGTTCGGAATAGGAGTTTTGCATTTGCCCACTCCCGCTCAAAGAGTGGTGGGTGTCTTGCCTGACTCTGTGCGCAGTCGACCGCAAATTCGTTGTGTTTCACGTGCGTGATCTTTCAGTGGTGCTGAGACGGTAATCGCTATATGTGGTTACTGCATGGTCTCGCATTACTTTGAAGTGTACTCGTCATTTTAGTTGTTAGTTTTGTGTTTGTCTCAGTGGTGTTGAGGCGGTAATCGCTGTATAAACCAGTGGTTACTGTATGGTCTCTCACTGCTTCTATTCTCAGTAGTGCTGAGACGGTAATCGCTATATGTGGTTACTGCATGGTCTCGCATTGCTTCTACTCCCTCTTTATATTTTAGTTGTATTCTCGTGTATTGGCAGTCTTGTGCATATCTGTACAGCTTCGCTGTTTGATGCACCTCTGCTTCAATCTTTGCAGCTTCGCTGTCTTCCTGTACAGCTTCGCTGTTTAGGTTCTTTGTGTATAGGCCTGCTCCCATCAGAGCTCGAACCCGCCTTCGAAAAAGACGCAGAACACCAGGTTGCTGCTGTCCCTCCTCGGGGGTCTCAGCGGTGGCCTGGCCCGTCGGGGGCTTCCTCAAGCCTGTCTCCTCAGGCTGCCCCCTGGGCGGCCGTGTGCGCGCGGGCGGGCCGTGCAATAAATTCGGGTACTTCGTCGGCTGCGACGACCTTCTTTCCTTGGGCCTACAGACGATAGGTGCTGGAGGCCAGCTCTGTTTGGCATCAGAAGTGGGACTGACTTCAACGCATAGGCCGCTGTCGTCGCTTTGTACTTGTTTGTGCTGCCTGCTTGCGCTTTCTCCATTATTGTTCTTGCACACGTGTGTCTTCTTTGACATTGAGATACTTTGACAGTTCTGTGACATTGGAGTATCTTGAGATTGAGGTTCTCTGCATTGTATCGGCGTGCCTGTTTTCATTCTTTCTTTGAATCGTATCGATCAGAATTCAATATACTTGAGTGCGTTATCAGACATTCAGTTATGCAGGTGATTCAAGATACTGAGTGCGTTATCAGACATTCAGTTATCCGAGAGTTACTTCTTGAGTGCGTTATCAGACATTCACTAATCACACATTTGACGTGAGCATACGACTCTTGTCTTACCGCGGGTTGTTACGACATATTTCGGGCTTTGTGTTTGCGTTGACTCTTGCCATGCTGCGTGTGTGTCGGACATGCGCGCGTGTTGGTATAAGAGCTCCGCGTGATCTTCACTTTGTTCGGAATAAGAGTTTTGCATTTGCCCACTCCCGCTCAAAAAGTGGTGGGTGTCTTGCCTGACTCTGTATGCCGCCGCATGCAATTCGTTGTTGTGTTTCACGTGCATGGTCTTTCAGTGGTGCTGAGACGGTAATCGCTATATGTGGTTACTGCATGGTCTCGCATTGCTTTGAAGTGTACTCGCCATTTTAGTTGTTAGTTTTGTGTTTGTCTCTGTGGTGTTGAGACGGTAATCGCTGTATAAACCAGTGGTTACTGTATGGTCTCTCACTGCTTTTATTTTCAGTGGTGCTGAGACGGTAATCGCTATATGTGGTTACTGCATGGTCTCGCACTGCTTTGCTGCTCTCTTACTATTTTTATTTGTCTTCTCGTGTATTGGCAGTCTTGTGCATATCTGTACAGCTTCGCTGTTTGATGCACCTCTGCTCTAATCTTTGCAGCTTCGCTGTCTTCCTGTACAGCTTCGCTGTTTAGGTTCTTTGTGTTTAGGCCTGCTCCCGTGGGAGCTCGAACCGGCCTTCGCAAAAGACGCAAAAATACCAGGTTGCTGCTGACCCTCCTCGGGGATCTCAGCGGTGGCCTGGCCCGTCGGGGGCTTCCTCAAGCCTGTCTCCTCAGGCTGCCCCCTGGGCGGCCGTGTGCGCGCGGGCGGGCCGTGCAATGAATTCGGGTACTTCGTCGGCTGCGACGACCTTCTCTCCTTGGGCCTACAGACGATAGGTGCTGGAGGCCAGCTCTGTTTGGCATCAGAAGTGGGACTGACTTCAACGCATAGGCCGCTGTCGATGCTTTGTACTTGTTTGTACTGCCTGCTTGCGCTTTCTCCATTATTGCTCTTGTACACGTGTGTATTCTTTGACATTGAGGTACTTTGACAGTTCTGTGACATTGGAGTATCTTGAGATTGAGGTTCTCTGCATTGTATCGGCGTGCCTGTTTTCATTCTTTCTTTGAATCGTATCGATCAGAATTCAAGATACTTGAGTGCGTTATCAGACATTCAGTTATGCAGGTGATTCAAGCTACTGAGTGCGTTATCAGACATTCAGTTATCCGAGAGTTACTTCTTGAGTGCGTTATCAGACATTCAGTTATCACACATTTGACGTGAGCATACGACTCTTGTCTTACCGCGGGTTGTTACGACATATTTCGGACTTTGTGTTTGCGTTGACTCTTGCCATGCTGTGTGTGTGTGTCGGACATGCGCGCATGTTGGTATAAGAGCTCCGCGTGATCTTCACTTTGTTCGGAATAAGAGTTTTGCATTTGCCCACTCCCGCTCAAAGAGTGGTGGGTGTCTTGCCTGACTCTGTGCACAGTCGACCGCAAATTCGTTGTGTTTCACGTGCATGGTCTTTCAGTGGTGCTGAGACGGTAATCGCTATATGTGGTTACTGCATGGTCTCGCATTACTTTGAAGTGTACTCGTCATTTTAGTTGTTAGTTTTGTGTTTGTCTCAGTGGTGTTGAGACGGTAATCGCTGTATAAACCAGTGGTTACTGTATGGTCTCTCACTGCTTTTATTTTCAGTGGTGCTGAGACGGTAATCGCTATATGTGGTTACTGCATGGTCTCGCATTGCTTTGAAGCGCACTTGCTCTTTTAGTTCTCTTAGTTTCGTGTTTGTCTCAGTGGTGTTGAGACGGTAATCGCTGTATAAACCAGTGGTTACTGTATGGTCTCTCACTGCTTTTTTTCTCAGTGGTGCTGAGACGGTAATCGCTATATGTGGTTACTGCATGGTCTCGCATTGCTTTTACTATTTATTCCATTTTAGTTGTTTCTTAGTGTGATATAGGCTCTTGGGCATTGCTGTACAGCTTCGCTGTTAGTACGCTCAGCGTTTTGCTCTCAGGGTCTGTTCTGAGTTGCTTTGTGTTTCGGTCTGCCTCCGTGGAGGCTCGAATCGACCGTCCGCAAAAGACCGCAAAATACCAGGTTGACGGTTTACCGCCGGCGCCAGTCGATCTGGAATCGTCAGGCGCGTTCGACTGGAGTAACCAGATCTCTGAACTCGGTCTGCTACGCGAGCTAGCTCCACGAAGCAATTCGTACTCTACTATATCTTTCCGAGATGATGATGAGTTTCTTGACTTTCTTGACTTAACTCGAGCTGCAGATGAGATACAGAGCTCTTTGGCGCAGCAATCGGAAGGAAATCATCAGGCGCGGTAGTCCGGAGTATCTAGACGCCTGAACTCAGTCTGTTACCAGCGCTGGAGTCGAAACACTATTCTCGAGTAGCAGACCGATTTCAGACCTCTAGATGCTGGAGACGAACGCGCCTGATGATTCTGAATCGATTAGGTGTGCGTACCAGCTCTGTAGCGGTCCTACAGCTCGAGTTGAGTTCAGAAAACCGACAGCACTTCTAAAAATGAGTCGAAACAGCCGATCCCGCCCACATGCTTTATGGCAGTAATAAGTACCCGATCGAGCTGAGATTGAGATGGCGAGCGGAAACAATATCGAATATCGGTGGAAAACAAATACTAGAGCTCTAACGACCTGTTCAATTCCGAGAAATCGAATTTAAACCGAGCAAAAGTATGCAAAACTTTCGTCGGTAATTATTGGCCAACTAGCCCCCCAGCGCGCCGGGATTACTCTTCTAGCTGCGCCGCTAACGCTCTTAAGGAAGCTCTACGAGTCAGTTCCCAAAACTTCCATCGAGATGTTTTTCCAACTGGGAGCCGGCGGTGAACCGTCAACCTTGGTTACCGCCGGGAACTCGTAGAGCTTCCTCGTGCAATGCGGGCGCGGCAATCCCGCACTCCGCGCGCGAGAGCGCGGTCTCATGGAGAAGGGCGTGGGGGAGAGGCAGGAGCGAGGGAAAAAGCATCTTTGGAAAATGATATTAGACATACCAGACCCAGTTGAGGCGTCTGGACACCTTGTGAAATAGCGCGCCTGTTGATTTCCTTCCGATGGCCGCCGAACAGCGTAGAGAAAACCATCACCATCTCTGAATCATTAGCAGAGTATGAATAGTTTTTCGGCTCCAGCGCTGATAGCAGACCGAGTTCAGGCGTCTAGATACTTTAACCTAGCGAGCCTGAGTATTTCCTTCCGATTGCTGTGCCAAACAGCTCTGTAGCTCATGCGCGTCTCGAGTTAAGTCAAGAAACCAATGCCATCTCTAAATCAGAATGCGAATAGTGTCGGCTCCAGCGCTGATAGCAGACCGATTTCGGGTGTCTAGATACTTTAAACCAGCGCTTTTCACGATGTCCTGACCATTGCTGTGCCGGACAGCTCTGTAGCTCATCTGCAGCTCGAGTTAGTCCGAGAAAACCATCACCATCTCCAGAAAATTGTGTTGGCCCCAGCGCTGACAGCAGACCGAGCTCAAGCGTCTAGATACGTTTAGCTAGCGCGCCTCTGATGTTCTTCCCAGTTCTGTGCCTAAGAGCTCTGTAGCTGATCTGCAGCTCGAGTAAAGTCAAGAAAATCATCAATATTTCCCAAACATTAACAAGGTGCGAATAGTTTTTCGGCCCCAGCGCTGATAACAGACTCGTTTCAGGCGTCAGGATACTTTCGACTAGCGCGCCTAATAATCCACTTCCGATTGCTGTACCGAACAGCTCGGCAGCGCATCTGCAGCTCAAGTTGACTCACGAAAACCATCAGAACCTCCAAAAAAAATTTCACGATGATGATGAGTTTCTTGACTTTACTCAAGCTGCAGATGAGCTTGAGAGCTGTTCGGCACAGCAATTGGAAGGCAATCATCAGACGAGATAGTCTGACTTATATAGACGCGCCACAGCAGTCTGCTATCAGCGCCGGGGCTGACAAACTATTCGTTCTCTGTTACTTTCCTGGAGATGGTGCTGGTTTTCCTGACTTAACTCAAGTTGCAGATGAGCTACAGAGCTGTTCAGCACAGAAGTCCGAAGAAAATCATCAGACGCGCTAGTTGAACGTATCTAGATGCCTGATCTCGGTCTGCTATCAGCGCTTGGGGCTGAAACGCTATTCGTGCGCTGCTAATTTTTCGAGATGCTGATGCTTTTTCTCGCAGATTTGCTAACGCTGTTCGGCACAGCAATGGGGAGGTAATCGTCAGGCGCGATAGTCTGAGGTATCTAGACGCCTGAACTCGGTCTGGTATCAGCACTGGGGCTGAACAACTGTTCGTGCTCTGCTGATGACTCGTAGAGCTTCCCTAAGAGCGTTAGCGGCAAAGCTAGAAGAGTAATTCCGGCGCGCTGGGGGGCTAGTTGGCAAAAAACTCTCGACGGAAGTTTTGGGAATTTTTGAATTGTTTAAATTCGATTTTTCGGAATTCGAGAGGTCGTTAGAGCTCTAGTAATTTTTCCCGTGATATTCGATCTTATTCCCGCTCGCCACTTTAATTTCAGCTCGATCGGGTACCTATTGCTGCCAAAAAGCACAGAGGCGGGATCGGCTGTTTCGAGTCATCTTGACAGGTGCTGTCGGTTTTCTGAACTTAACTCGAGCTGTAGGGTGCTGTCGGGCTCAAGGGTCCGAGACGTCAGGGTTTGAGACGTCAGGGTTCGACGTCAGACAGGGCCCACGTCAGGGCACACACACAGGCTTGCCTCAAGCCCCCCTCTCGTGCGGTGCGTGTTTGACGTATCGCGGGGGCTGTGTTCACATTGAATCCTCGCTCTCGTTCTTGATATCAAGATATCGTGGGGATCGCAGGAAGATCAGGATCTGTCTGGATTTTACAAAAGACCACTGTGGGCTGTTGGATTGAAAACGGACTCGCAGGGAGCATATATTATACCATCAGAAGACGATCAGAGTGAATATTTCACGTCAGCTGACTTTGGTTTGGATTGTGACCCACATCCGTGTGATTGGTTGAAAGACACATCAGCTACTGTGCCGCGATTAACGACGCAGGAGAAGAGAGAAGATCAGATAGCACTGGAATTGGAAATTTCTCCACCAGAGGCATTTGTTCAGCAGGAGGCGTACGATTTCAAGAAGATTGGGCAATCAGATAGATATCAGGCTGCACTTCACACATTGCGTACAGTCAAAGAGAGAAATAAACGACGTTCGTCAGCAATCATGGCGGATGACAAAGCAGAAGATAGCAAAATGGGAGGGAATGCGAGTAGTGAATGGTTGAGAGAGGTGAGGGCGAAAGGGGAGGGCAAAGGTTCCAGTGCTTCGAGTGGTCTGGCCGCGGCTTCCAGTGCTGCTGTCCAGGCGCCTCATTTAGCTACAGCCCAAGTCCCCAAGGCTACGAGTGGTCTGGCCGTAGCTCAAAGTGCTGCTGTCCAGGCGCCTCAACCAGCTACAATGACGCCCGAGGAAATGTTCAGACAGATTTTGAAGGGCCAGAGTGAAGTAACTGCGACGGTTAGTGAGTTCAAAACATCGGTTGCAGCTGATTTACATGTCATGGAGGAAAAGGTTGATAGAACAACGTCAGATGTCAAAACGTTACCGGAGCAAATGAAGCAGGCCCAAGCTGACATTCAGAATCTGAAAAATGGAGACGCCCAATCTTGCGCAAGCGGTTCGACTAGATACGGATCAGGTGACGCGGGCAGTGGTGCAGGGCATAATTCGAACTGGGTACCATCATATATTGAGTTCAAAGGATGGATATCACGTGAGGGTTGGAAGAATAGAGAGATACAACAAATGGAGGCCATGAAACAACCGGTGCTGACCGACAACATAACAACATTATTGGGATTGGCATCGCTGGACGCAACACATAATGCTGCTTTTGACCATGCGAGAACTGCGGGGGAGAATACTGGCAGGTACTGGCCATACACACGAGGGCGGATCTATTTCAAAAAGGGGACGGCAGTGGAGATCATATGGCAGGTTCGGAATTGTTTCGACAGCGAATACAAGAGGGGAAACACTGACCTACCACCGAATGTAAAGTTTCATGTAGAATGCGCGCCATGGAGAACACCCCATGTCCAACATATTGGTAAGTTCCAGAGTTGCTTTGCGGAAGTGAAGAAAACGACGGGGACAATATGCAAGGGGGAGCCAGGGCCGCCAAAATCATACATATGGTTTACACAAAACCCACAAGCAGATCCAGACACCAGAGTACTGATTGCTGAATGGGGTGTACACAGCGGGTGGGCGCTACACACTAATAATCTGAGGAGGGTGGAGCCTGAGGTGGATCAAGAGGGGTTACTCACGAAGCTCCGACAGACGAACAATTGACGGTGCCAGTCTGCCACTCAGCTCGCGGTGGCAACTTGGAATGTCAACATGAGGAATAGCGAGCTTTTGCCAGCAATGCTGGAGTTTTGTCATTATGATGTGCTATGCTTGCAGGAGTGTCAGTACATGTCATCGGAAGCATTTGAAGCATGTGGGTGGCAGGTGCGTTTTAGTGTGTGCCGACGAGCTGCTGTGGCCTTCAGGGGCCCATGGGCGGCGACTATTTCGGACAGTAAGTGCGGTGAGAGGTTTGCAGTTGTACAATTTGCATCTGTGGTCGTGTCCTCAGTGTACCTACCCACAGTGCAGCGGGGAGATGATAGGCTCGATGAATATTGTGACGTTCTAGCTAAGCTGTGTGCATGCATGCAACTATGTAGCGAGCAATACCAGGGGTCCAAAGTATTGCAGTTTGTGGGGACAGATGCGCAGACGGAGCTGGAACCAAATCTCTTGGGGTTCACGGGAGAAGGATTGGAGGAGGTGTGGATGAGGTCGGAGGCGAAACATCATGAGGAGAGGAGGGACATGCTCGTGCGCTTTCTGAATCACTGGGGTCTTTGTGCAGCCAACACCTACGGCGTGCGACAAGTGACGCACAGGCCGTGGAGTACCAGCAGCTACTCCAGGGTGTTGGACTATGTATTTGCGCCGACACAATTTGCAGGCGCCGAGGTGGCTCGGACCAACTGCTCATTTGAATGCACGGTGGAATTTGTTGATCCTACACAGGATCGAGCGTCGCGCTACAGTGACCATGCGAAGGTAGGGGTGAGGATACAACATGCGTCGGTGCGCAAGCCTTTCGTGCGACCCAGGCCCCCGAGCCTCATCAATTGGGCCCCGGAGGATTATGAGTCAGCGAATGTGTTCAGTGCACTGGCTGATGTGCAGGTACAACAACATATGAACCAACAAGGTGACATAAATATACAAACAGTGGGTCAGATGCTTGTGAGTGCTGCGACGATGTGTAGGCATACAAAGGGCAGGGCGGATACTAAACCAATCAAAAAACCTGGCCAACTCGTGGACGTTGAAGCGGAGTTAAGGAGGGGTGTCTTCGGTGAGCGTAGGAAACAATTATTGAGACGTCAAAAAACACTCCGAAGAAAGTTCAGGCGGGAACAGCTCCTCAAGGACTCCACTGGCCTCAAACATGGACCCCGTAGGTGTATCAAGGAAATGGTGTGTGACGGGATACTGACAGAAAATAAACAAAGATGGGTGGAGGAGCTCAACAAACACGTACAACGGTCATATACATGTGATGGGGAGGGAGGAGCTGCTAAGAGAGAGTTACATTGACTACGGACACAGTGGGAGGCAGAGGGCAGAACTACGAACAGGGTCATATCTATGGGTGTGTTGCTGGGGGCTCGAGCCCGATTGAAGGGCGGCACCGCAGCGGGCTCTGATGGCCTGGTGGCGGAGATTCTCAAAGCAATACCTTGGAATGCATTGGTATTGATACGACACTCATTTCAAGAAATACATGATCAGAAAAAGTCGTCACCAGATTCGTGGAGAAAGTTGTGCGTACAGTTGATTCCAAAAATGAGCATGATCCAAACATTTGGGGAGACTCGTGCAATATCGCTGTTGAGTGTTATGATCAAGTGGTACATGGCGTGCCTTCTTATTCTTGTGGAGGAACATGGACATATCAAAAAATTGGCGACATATGGATTCCAGAAGAGTCACAAAGTTCAGCACATCACGGCCCCTTTGCTGCATATGACACGTCATGCCACTCTCTGGGGAAAAGGCGAGTCGGTACATATGGGGATAATGGATATAAAGAAAGCGTTTGATCATGCCACTGTCTCGATGGTGATCCGCGCGATGGAACATCTGAGATACCCAACAGATTTGATTATTGCAATTGTGGGGCCTATGATTGGAAACACAGCAGTTTTTGATTTCCAGGATGTGTGCAGTGAAGAGATCCTGTATAACAAGTCGGTGCGAACTGGAGGGAAAGAAGGCCCAGTACTCTTCAATATTGTGTTGGAGGCAATTTGGGCATCTATTGCTGAAACATGGGAAGCATGTCGTTATGGAGTACGATTGGAAGGCGAGGGGACACAACAGGCGCTGGTCAACCATTGCATATGGGCCGACAACGTGGTGCTGCTGGCAGCCTCGGCGAATCAGCTGAGGAATATGGTGAGTATGTTGACCGTGGCCCTCAGACGGGCTGGTATGGACTGGAAGATTGAGAGCCTGGAGTATCTGGTTTTTGGGCTGAGACAGAACCAGGGACCACAATCATTAGTTTGTGAACTGGGAGATGGTATTTGTGTACGGGCTGGAGACCCCAGCCTACCCTATCAATTACGTGAGGCGGTGGTTCTGCCGAGAATAAGCGAGTGTGACATACTGGGAGTTAAATTTGTGACGAACCCGAGGGATTTCCATGCAGTGCGGCACCGTATTGATGCAGGCAGGCGGTGTTTCTATGCTGATATTAGATTCTATCGATCACGCGCGGTGAGCATGAGGGAAAAAATCAGACGGTACCAGAGCAGAGTTCAACATATCATATGCCATGGATGTGTGGGGTGGAGCTGTAATGAACATGTGCTGAACATATTGAGGAGCTTTGAAGGAAGATGTTTGAACACAATGCGAGGATTACATAGAAAAGAGACGGAAACGTGGGAGGAGTTCAGGGATCGCAGTACCGATAGATCCAGGGAGATGTTCAAGGAGGGGGGGTTCAAAACGTTGGTGGAGAAAGTTGTGAGGTATAACTTTGAATTCGCCGTGGGTATCCCAATATAAGTGCCACATGCCGTCCACTGTGTATAGCAAATCGTGGCAGCAGACGCTGCGCTCCATGTTGCACGTATCGGGGGAGTGGACGGTGCTGAGGGATGAAATGCTGGCGGCAGTAAGTCGGACGATGTCGAGAGAGGGAACGAGACGGCTCAGAGGCAGACCACGAATCGTGGCGAGCAGCTGGCATGCACCCTTTGAAAAATGGAGGTCTCTGCTGTGGCACGACACGTGCGTTGCACCGACGGATTGGGAGGAGTTTGTGGAACGCATATCACAGATACCCAAAGTGGAGGATATGTTTGTGAGGAGGAGTAAGGAGAGGAGGATGGGAGGGTTTGCGAAGACACCGACAGATGACGAGTTGGCCCGGCGCCTTGCAGTTATTAATGAACAAACTACGATATGGGACCCTGGGATGGAAGGTATCGCTGTTGAAATGTGCGGAGACAGTGAAACGGTCGTACACTGGTTGAGGGGAGTCTGGGCTTGTGACAACAGTGGGTATGCCAAACGGATCGCCAGGATACAAAATATCATGTATGACGTGAGTGAACAACACAACATACGATGCCCGACGTACGGTAGGGATTTCTGGAAACATATCTATAGGGAAGCCAATGCCTATGCTGATGAGCTTACACACCATGCGAGAGAAGGAAACTGTTACAGAATTTACAAGCACGACTATATCAAACAGAACAGGACAAACATCAAATACATCAGAGGATGCTGGGATGGTGGAGTGAGCAGTGAGGGTGCCGCAGGAGGTCACTGGATCGAAGTTGCTCCAGAGAATGGCCCGTGGACACTCGTGAGCTCAGAAGCCTACATGTTTGATGTAGGAGCCACCGTGACGGAGGCAGAATTATCTGCTGCCGAGCGCCTGTGCACAGGTGTGGAGCACATCGTTAAAGAAATTTCCTCTGCAAAGCGGAGGAGGCGGATTTATCTGGCTCTAGCCCTTAGGCTTGGGCGTGCGCGCCCTGTGTAGCCTGACCAAACACCAAAACTCGAGCTGTAGGACCGCTACAGAGCTGGTATGCACAGCTAATTGATCTAGAATGATCAGGCGCGTTCGTCTCCAGCATCTATAGGTCTGAACTAGCTAGGTCAGCACAATTGTTTGTATTCTACTGATTTTTTTGAGATGATGATGAGTTTCTTTACTTAACTCGAGCTGCAGATGAGCTGGAGAGGTCTTTGGCGAAGCAATCGGGAGGAAATCATCAGGCGCGCCAGGTGAAGTATCCAGACGCCTGAACTCAGTCTGCTAACAGCGCTCGGGCTGAAAAACTGTTCGTGCTCTGCTAATTTCTTGGAGATGGTATTGGTTTTCTTGTCTGAACTCGCGCTGCAGATGGGCTACATATGTTTAGCACAGCAATCGGAAGGGAATCATCAGGGGCGCTAGTTAAAAGTATCCGGACGCCTGATCTCGGTATGCTTTCAGCGCTGGAGTCGAACAACTGTTCGCAATCTGCTAACTCTGTGGATTAATTCGAGCTGCAAATGAGCTACAGAGCTGTTCGGCACAGCAATCGAAGGGAAATAATCAGACGCGCTAGTTGAAAGTACCTAGACGCCTGTACTCAGTCTGCTATCAGCGCTGGGACCGAAAAACTATTCGTGCTCTGTTTTTTTAGTTAGAGATGGTGATGTTTTCCTTTGCGCTCTTCGGCGCAGCCATCGGTAGGAAATCAACAGACGCGCTAGTTTACACTCCTTCTTCTTTCCTCACTTCTTCTTCTCTCACCTCTTCTTCTTCTTCGCGTCCTCCTTCATCAGACCCAACCCTCGCGCGCGCGATGCGAGATTGCCGCGCCCGCATCGCACGAGGAAGCTCTACGAGTTCCCGGCGGTAACCAAGGTTGACGGTTTACCGCCGGCTCCCAGTATTGTGCGCCTGGCTCTTGGAAGAGATTCTTGGTCACACTTATCCCTCAGAATTCCCAAACTAAGAATCTAGCGTGCCAGTAAGATTTGTCTCATACCACTTATGTCCAAATGGTACAGCCTGTGTCTTACTATCCTGGCCGAACAGCATCTAGCTAGTCTGGATACCAGTGTTGGAATTTACGGTTTCGCAAAAGGTCGTCGGTCGTATGAGATAACAGCTGCCGTCAAACGGATCGCACAGCATGCATCATTGTGGGGGAAAGGTGACGCTTTGTATCTGGGATCTGCCGATGTGCTGCAGTGTTGTGATCATGTCACGATTGCCATCGCACGAGATGCCTTGGTGCATTTAGGATTCGCACCGGCGCTGATCTTTGCAATGCTTGAACCTGTGGGAGGCAGCGTGTGTAGAACGACGTGGGAGGGCATCGTGTGGTGGGATTGGATATCGTGGGATCGTTCAATACGTACCGGGGGGGTCGAGAGTCCCTTCTTGTTCAAGGCAGTCTCTGTCTATCTTTGGGACAGGGTAGTGAAGGAATGGAGGAGCAAGGGTATGGGCTATGAACTTGAAACGCCGATCCTAGGTAAACACAAACAGATCACACATGCGCTGTGGGCCGATGACATGTACATCTTTGCAAAAACAAAGGAGGAACTCACTTGTATGATGAAAGATCTTACGTTGCCATTGGTTCGGTCAGGCCTGATGTTCATAATGAAAGTATACGTGCAGTTTTCGGTGGCGGAGGTGGCGTTGCTGGAGCCACAGACTCAGTGCGATGAACGAGTATTGCAGGAGGTTAGATTGCCGCGGGAAAAGAAAATGTCAGCACTGGGTGTTATGATACACGATGGGTGGACGGAACATTATGATTTGATGGGCAGTCTCAAGAAGGCGGACAGAGCCTGGTTTCATGATGCTGCTTACTACAGATTTAGAAATATTCCTTACAGAGATAGATGTTTGAGGTGTATTAGTTGTGTACAGAGTATTGTATTGTATGCGTACGAAGGAAGAACACTGGGCAGGTTCACGGTTGAAAAACTACACGCGTGGAGGGCCGGCTGTTGGCGATATTGACGGGAAGGAGAAAGAAGAAGAAGGAGGAGGAGTGGGCCGTGTACACAAAATCACGATTGCTGATGGGAAGGAGGAGATTCCATGAAGCAGGTTTTCAGACAGCTGTTCAGAGGTTCGTGAAAAAACAATGGGACTGGGCCATGGATGTGGCGCAGTATGCTATACCAAGATGTCGGCATAGACCATCAGATTGGCCGTGCACTTCGAACCAGGAGGAGGAGGCGCAAACTAGAAGTCATCTAATTCAGAGAGCGGTGCAGAGAGCGCAGGGGAAGAGGTTGTGTGTCGAAGTGGGTGGGACACCCAGTCAAGAGATGGAGGTGGGTGGGGAGAGGCCTGCGAAGGCCGCGCGGCAGGAGTATCCGGAGACCCCGAGTGACACAGGAAATTGGGATCTGCTGTGAGGGGGTGGCGAATGCCATATCGCGGAGTGCCATGTTGCATGGTCTTGGTGAATGGACGTATCATCGTGATTGCCTAATTGCGTCTGAGAAGAAGTGGGGGACAATAGCACAGATCACACGGTGTATATGCGGCAGTATGAGCCGCGGATTTGTGCCGTGGGACCTCTGGTTTGCACAGGAGGGTGGGCCGTATTGGTGGCGCTATTTCGAGTGGACTTTTCAAGGTTATAAAGGATTTGTGACGGACTGTTTATCGAAGCTTGAGATGCGTCACATTTTAGACCTATTCATCTTTCCTGAGGAGAAGTGGGGCGGACGAAGAGACGTGGACGAGCAGGGGGGGGGCTCATATCAACAGTAGGGAGGGGGAGAGACAAGCCAAACGCCTTGCAGCGCATCTGGAAAACGAAACCGTGTTTGAGTATAGGGAACGGGTGGCGGTGGAACTCAAAGGGGACGCGATGACGGTAGTAAACTGGATGAGGGGAGTACGGGACGTACAGAATTTGGGATACCAGCAAAGGGTGGCTCAGATCATTGACTGCCTGGATAATGTTTGCGACAGATATGGCTGTAGAGCACCAGCGTACTGCGTGGACATATGGAAGCACTTTTATCGGGAAGGCAACGGGCGAGCTGATGATTTGACGTTGGAGATGCGTGACAAACCAGGTGTTTCGAGAAAACAAGTAGAACGGCACAATCTTAACTTTGAAGGTGAGACGCTCATCGCGGCCCGTGGTTCATTCGACGGCGGCGTTTCCTATATCGGTGCTGAGGTCCAGTGACAGGGAGAAGGCCAGAAGAGGTGAAAGTTCGTGGAGGTCACGATACCGACCGATTGCGCAGGAGGCGTCTGGCCTGGACCCGCGATCGTCAGTGACTGAGTGCGAGCTTGAAGCGGCGGCTAGGCTCGCGATCATGGTCCGTGAAATTCTTCAGTTCATTGCTGCTGACTAATATTCTCCTGTTCTTTTGTGTCACACATAGAACATACCTATGCCTGCCTGGTTCGGTATTCGTGGATAACTTCCTTTTTGATCCTCGTTTGGAGGGTCGACTTTGGATGACTTGCGTGATGAAGTATCGCTATGCTGCCGTTCGCGACTTGGAGCTAATCTTGACATGCCTAAGCCACGCTGGCTCGGCACTTGTCGATTCTGATGCCTCGGCCACCCTGGTTCGGCAATCACCGTGCATTGTGCTTTGTTTTCGACTTGATATCTCGGGGCTGTGTGTCGCCCACTCTCTCTTCGGCTTCGTTTGGAGCGCCAATTTCGATATCATTCTCGGTCTTGTGTTAGATTTCGGCACGCCTAAGCCACACTGGCTCGGCATTTGTCATTCCTGATGCCTTGGCCACCCTGGCTCGGCAGTTCTGCGGCACAATGGTTTGTTTCTTGCTTCATGCGTTGGGGCTGTGTGTTGCCCATTCTCTTTTGGGCCTTGTTTGGGGCGCCACTTTCTTATGACAGTCAAGCTTCGGTGTTCGACATAAACATGCCTAAGCCACGCTGGCTCGGCTTGTTTCTTTCTAAATGCCTCAGCCATCCTGGCTCGGCAGTCTCATTGCACTGTGTTCTGTATCGGACTTGATATCGTGGGGCTGTGGGTCGCCCATTCTTCTTTTCGGCTTCGTTTGGAGTGCCAAGTACTGTTCTCATTCACGGTCTTGAGCGGATTCGGCATGCCTAAGCCACCCTGGCTCGGCATTTCTCATATCTGATGCCTCGGCCACCCTGACTCGGCAGTCTCGAAGGCGGTGAGGTACGTCGAACTTGTTTTTGCTGGGCTGCGTGTCGCCCCTTTCTCTTTTTCGGATTCGTTTGGAGTGCCACTTGAAGGTGTCGCTCGGACTTGTTGTCGCACACTGTGTGTTCGGATGCCTAAGCCACCCTGGCTCGGCACGATTGGCATGGTTTTCTTTTTCGGCTTCGTTTGGAGTGTCTGACGTCGCGTGATCACGTGACGGGGTCCCTGGTAGTGGGGCCGTTCAGGCGTGTGACTGAGGATGGATGTGGGTCGGTCTTGCCGCTGCGATCTCTCTCTCTCTCTCTCTCTCTCTCTCTCTCTCTCTCTCTCTCGAGTGCTTTCTTCTGGTGATGCCTGCGCCTGTGGGCTCGGCAGGGCCATATTGCAGATGCCTCAGCCATCCTGGCTCGGCAGTGTCGGTGTTTTTCTTGGCTCGTTTGGGGCCCGCTCGCTGCCCCATGAGGGCCTGGCCGCGAGACCGCAAACCGCCAAAAAAACGGGTTGGCGGATTTCCGCCGGCTCCCAGTCGCGGCCCTGGCACTGAGAGTCAGGGTTGCGGCCAGGGCGCTGAGAGCTCAGGGCCGCCGTGTCTTCTACTGCTCGGCTATCGGGATTTTGGCGAAAGCTAGAGAATAAGTTTGGCGCGCTTTTAAGATATATCCTAACAGCGAAGACTGATAGGTTTCTAGTGGTGTCAAAAGAGAGCATCTGATGACTCAGAAGGGAGGTCTGGGCGGCATCCGGACAGCGAGGGCCGGGCTCAGGGCCGGGCTCGTTTTAAGCAAACAGTCACACACTTCGTGCTCTTCGACGTCCCAGAATTCCATTCCCGGGCCACATTTTGAATGCCCGGAGCCAACTGTAAGCCACTTCGTGCTCTTCGACTTCCCAGAATTCCATTCCCGGGCCACATTTTGGATGCCCGGGGCCAACTGTAGGCCACTTCGTGCTCTTCGACTTCCCAGAACTCCACTCCCGGGCCACATTTTGGATGCCCGGAGCCAACTGTAGGCCACTTCGTGCTCTTGGACTTCCCAGAACAGCATTCCCGGGCCACATTTTGAATGCCCGTAGCCAACTGTAGGCCACTTCGTGCTTTTCCACTTCCCAGAACTCCACTCCCCGGCCACATTTTGAATGCCCGGAGCCAACTGTACGCCACTTCGTGTTCCTCCACTTCCCAGACTTCCAAGACTCATCATCTTCATCATCATCATCGTCCCCGTAGCCTTCTTGGCTTCTGCCCTGCTTTCGAAGAGTTCCTTTCAAAGGAACTGCGCAGCGGCTACTGCGCACCGTAATGCCAGGACATGCTGATAGTTCTCGGTCTGGCGGCGGTGCTCCTGACCCTGCTGCATTGAACAGCGGTGCTCCTCAGCCCGCGGCAGGGAACAGCGCTGCTCCTCAGCGTGCTGCATTGAGCGGTCCTCTGCAAACGCTCGTCGAGCACGTGAAGCAGTTCGGCCGGATACCGGGCCAAATAAAGGAACGTCCGAACAAGAACTGGCCGAAAAACAAGTTGGCCAAACGTTTCTCGGACCATCGCGACCGCATCCCCAAAGACATGTTGCATGAACTGCGGGCCCTGGGCTGTGCTGATCAGCAGACGGAGACCGAGGAGCTCAAGCGGAAGCAGAAGACCGAGGAGCTCATGCAGCAACTTCATTGTTACCGCTACTACTCACTGTTACCACTACTTCATTGTTACCACCGAGATGAAGTAGTAGTTAAGCTCATGGAGCTCAACTACTACTTCACTGTTACCACTACTACCATCACTACTACTTCTACTGCTATTACTACTGTTACTATTACTGCTGCTGCTGCTGCTGTTGCTGCTGCTAGTGTAGCTATTGCTATTGCAACTACTGGCAATGCCACTGCGACTGCCGCTGATGTTGCCACTGCGACTGCCACTGCGAATCCGAATGCGACTGCGAGAACACCAGCATTTTACAACAGCACTCTTACATGAATACCACAGGCAATGTTTCCAGCTATGCTTCTACACATCGCTGTTAGGTTGCTTTGCCGGGATAATTACCTAACACCTTTTGCTGGTAGGTTTCTAGTAGGCTCACAAGAAAGCATTTGGACTCCACAGGGGGGTCTGGGCGGGTGCCGGGGAGGAGGGCCGGGAACAAAGCCGGGCTCGTTTTAAGCAAACAGTCGCACACTTCGTGCTCTTCGACCTCCCAGAATTCCATTCCCGTGCCACATTTTGAATAACCGGAGCCAGCTGTAGGCCACTTCGTGCTCTTCGACCTCCCAGAACTCCATTCCCGGGCCACATTTTGGATGCCCAGAGCCAACTGTAGGACACTTCGTGCTCTTCGAGTTCCCAGAACTCCATTCCCGGGCCACATTTTGGATGCCCAGAGCCAACTGTAGGACACTTCGTGCTCTTCGAGTTCCCATAATTCCATTCCCGGGCCACATTTTCAATGCCCGGAGCCAACTGTAGGCCACTTCGTGGTCTTCGAGTTCCCAGAATTCATGCCTGGGCATGACCTTGAATGCCCGGAGCCAACTGTAGGCCACTTCGTGTTCTTCGAGTTCCCAAAATTCCATTCCCGGGCCACATTTTGAATGCCGAGACAGGCTGAAGCTGAGGCTGAAGCAGGCTGGGGCTGAGGCAAGCTGAGGCTGAGGCCGAGGCTGAAGGCAGACTGAGGCTGAGGCTGAAGCAGGCTGAGGCTGAGGCAGAGGCAGGCTGAGGCTGAGGCAGGCTGATGTTGAGGCAGGCTGAGGCTGAAACAGAGGCTGATGCAGGCTGAGGCTGAGGCTGAGGCTGAGGCTGGCTGATGCTGAGGCAGGCTGAGGCTGAGGCTGAGGCTGATGCAGGCTGAGGCTGAGGCAGGCTGAGGCGGAGGCCGAGGTCGAAGGCAGACTGAGGCTGAGGCTGAAGCAGGCTGAGGCTGAGGCTGAGGCAGGCTGAGGCTGAGGCTGAGGCTGATGCAGGCTGATGCTGAGGCAGGCTGAGGCTGAGGCTGAGGCTGATGCAGGCTGAGGCTGAGGCAGGCTGAGGCTGAGGCCGAGGCTGAAGGCAGACTGAGGCTGAGGCTGAAGGAGGCTGGGGCTGAGGCAGAGGCAGGCTGAGGCTGAGGCTGAGGCAGGCTGAGGCTGAGGCAGAGGCTGTGAGGGCTCCGGCTGAGGCTCATGCAGTCTGGGGCTGAGGGCGGAGGCTGTGCCTCGAGGCTGAAGGCAGACTGAAGCTGAGGCTGAAGCATGCTGAGGTTGAGGCTTAGGCAAGCTGGAGGCTAGGCTGAGCAGGCTGAGGCTGAGGCTGTGACTGCGACTGCCGTTGCACTGACGACTGGTCATCGCGAATGCGACTACGACTGCGAGACAGCAAGAATTCTACAACTGGATTCTCATCCGAATCTTAGGGGCTGCTTCCAGATCTGCTCCTACACATCGCTGTTAGGTAAACAAATTATCCCGCCTGGCGAAGGACCCAACCATATGCAATTGTGAGTAAGGCTGGTGTGAGTACCGTCTTCGGTGGATTTCCCTATGGGGCCACGAACCGTTTGAGGGGTGTGCCGAAATGGGTGTGGGGGCGGCATGCGAACGTTGCCACTGGGGCCTTCGGTGGAGCTCCTTATGGGGCCACGAAACGTGTGAGGGGTGCACCGAAGTTGGTGTGGGGGCGGCATGCGAACGCAGCCACTGGGGCCTTCGGTGGAGCACCCTGTGGGGCCACGAAACGTGTGAGGGGTGTGCCGAAATGGGTGGTGGGGATGCATGCGGACCCTGCCACTGGGGCCTTCGGTGGAGCTCCCTATGGGGCCACGAATCGTGTGAGGGGTGTGCCGAAATGGGTGGTGGGGAGGCATGCGGACCCTGCCACTGGGGCCTTCGGTGGAGCTCCCTATGGGGCCACGAAACGTGTGAGGGGTGTGCCGAAATGGGTGGTGGGGAGGCATGCGGACCCTGCCACGGGGGCCTTCGGTGGAGCTCCCTATGGGGCCACGAAACGTGTGAGGGGTGTGCCGAAATGTGTGGTGGGGAGGCATGCGAACCCTGCCACTGGGGCCTTCGGTGGAGCTCCCTATGGGGCCACGAAACGTGTGAGGGGTGTGCCGAAATGGTGGTGGGGAGGCATGCGAACGCAGCCACTGGAGGGTGTGCCGAAATAGGTTGTGGGGAGGCATGCGGACCCTGCCACTGGGGCCTTCGGTGGAGCTCCCTATGGGGCCACGAAACGTGTGAGGGGTGTGCCGAGATGGGTGGTGGGGAGGCATGCGAACCCTGCCACTGGGGCCTTCGGTGGAGCTCCCTATGGGGCCACGAAACGTGTGAGGGGTGTGCCTACATGGGTGGTGGGGAGGCATGCGAACCCTGCCACTGGGGCCTTCGGTGGAGCTCTATGGGGCCACGAAAACGTGTGAGGGTGTCCGAAATGGTGGTGGGGAGCAAATGCGAACCCTGCCACTGGGGCCTTCGGTGGGCTCCCTATGGGCCACGCCAACTTGTGAGGGGTGTTGCCGAAATCGGTGGTGATGATGATGATGATGATGATGATGATGATGATGATGATGATGATGATGATGATGATGATGATGATGATGATGATGATGATGATGATGATGATGATGGGAGGAGGGAGAGGGGGGGAGGAGGAGGAGGTGAGGAACGCGGGGCGCCGTCTTTTCAAAACGAAGACCCAACACCACAGGATAGTTGGGAAAAACCTAACAGCGAAGACTGATAGGTTTCTAATGGGGTCAAAAGAGAGCATCTGATGACTCCCCAGGGGGGTCTGGGCGGGAGCCGGACAGGCGAGGGCCGGGCTCGTTTTAAGCAAACAGTCACACACTTCGTGCTCTTCGACCTCCCAGAACTCCGTTCCCGGGCCTCATTTTGAATGCCCGGAGCCAACTGTAGGCCACTTCGTGCTCTTCGATTTCCCAGAACTCCATTCCCAAGCCACATTTTGGATGCCCGGAGCCAACTGTAGGCCACTTCGTGCTCTTCGACTTCCCAGAACTTCATTCCCGGGCCACATTTTGGATGCCTGGAGCCAACTGTAGGCCACTTCGTGCTCTTCGAGTTCCCAGAACTCCATTCCCGGGCCACATTTTGAGTGCCCGGAGCCAACTGTAGGCCACTTCGTGCTCTTCGAGTTCCCAGAACTTCACTCCCGGGCCACATTTTGAATGCCCGGAGCCAACTGTACGCCACTTCGTGTTCTTCCACTTCCCAGACTTCCAAGACTCATCAACGGAGTTCGACGTGCGCGCGCGGCCGACGCGCGAGTGACCCGCATGGTGTTATTTGAACCAGATCGTTCCCCCCAGCACTCGCGCAAGGGCGTTCGAAGGATTTTGACATGCGGCGCGAGAACGCGAGCACAAGCATTTTTCGAAAACTGATGTTGCCAAGCCATGTGCTTTTATATGCTTTTCCGTGCAGTTGATTCTGAAATCACTGCGACAACTCAGCTGTTTGAAGGATTTTCGCACGCTCGCGCGACGACGCGTGTGTGCACATCGTCCAATTTTTACCTAACAGCTCTTGCTGATAGGTTTCTAGTGGTCTCAAAAGAGAGCATCATGACTCCTCAGGGGGGTCTGGGCGGGACCCGGACAGGCTGCCGCCGAAGCCGAAATCGCTTGGGACATCCTCGCAAAATCGCTCTTGGTGCTCCCAGAACTCCATTCCCGGGCCACATTTTGGATGCCCGGAGCCAACTGTAGGCCACTTCGTGCTCTTCGACTTCCCAGAACTCCATTCCCGGGCCACATTTTGGATGCCCGGAGCCAACTGTAGGCCACTTCGTGCTCTTCGAGTTCCCAGAACTCCATTCCCGGGCCACATTTTGAATGCCCGGAGCCAACTGTAGGCCACTTCGTGGTCTTCGAGTTCCCAGAACTCCATTCCTGGGCATGATTTTGAATGCCCGGAGCCAACTGTAGGCCACTTCGTGCTCTTCGAGTTCCCAGAACTCCATTCCTGGGCCACATTTTGAATGCTGAGGCAGGCTGATGCTGCGGCCGAGGCAGGCTGAGGCTGAGGCAGGCTGAGGCTGAGGCCGAGGCTGAAGGCAGACTGAGGCTGAGGCTGAAGCAGGACTGAGGCTGAGGCTGAGGCAGGCTGAGGCTGAGGCTGAAGCAGGCTGATGCTGAGGCAGGCTGAGGCTGAGGCTGAGGCTGATGCAGGCTGAGGCTGAGGCAGGCTGAGGCTGAGGCCGAGGCTGAAGGCAGACTGAGGCTGAGGCTGAAGCAGGCTGAGGCTGAGGCTGAGGCAGGCTGAGGCTGAGGCAGGCTGAGGCTGAGGCTGAGGCTGTGACTGCGACTGCCGTTGCCGCTGCGACTGTCATCGCGAATGCGACTACGACTGCGAGAACAGCAGAATTCTACAACTGGATTTTCATCTGAATATTAAAGGGAATGCTTTCAGATATGCTTCTACACATCGCTGTTAGGTTGCTTTGCCGGGATAATTTTGAGCAGGGTTCTTGCATGTTCTTGCGACAGCATCCAGGCAAGGGCGCTCGAACGATGTCGACACGCGCGCGCGAGAGGCACGCTTGGTATCCGTTTTACCTAACAGCGAAGACTGATAGGTTTCTAGTAATGTCAAAAGAGGGCATCATGACTCCCGAGGGGGGTCTGGGCAGATGCCGGACGGGTGCCGCGGGAATCCGGGGACTTTTTTTACTTAGCAGCTCTTGCTGATAGGTTTCTAGTGGTCTCAAAAGAGAGCATCATGACTCCTCAGGGGGGTCTGGGCGGGACCCGGACAGGCTGCCGCCGAAACAGAAATCGCTTGGGACATCCTCGCAAAATCGCTCTTGGTGCTCCCAGAACTCCATTCCCGGGCCACATTTTGGATGCCCGGAGCCAACTGTAGGCCACTTCGTGTTCTTCGACTTCCCAGAACTCCATTCCCGGGCCACATTTTGGATGCCCGGAGCCAACTGTAGGCCACTTCGTGTTCTTCGATTTCCCAGAACTCCATTCCCGGGCCACATTTTGGATGCCCGGAGCCAACTGTAGGCCACTTCGTGTCTTCGAGTTCCCAGAACTCCATTCCTGGGCATGATTTTGAATGCCCGGAGCCAACAGTAGGCCACTTCGTGTTCTTCGAGTTCCAGAGCCACATTCCCAGAATTTCGGCATTCCCTTGCCACTGAGGCTGAGGCTGATGCTGAATGCTGAGGCAGGCAGGCTGAGGCTGAGGCTGACGCAGGCTGAGGATGAGGCAGGCTGAGGCTGAGGCCGAAGCTGAAGGCAGACTGAGGCTGAGGCTGAAGCAGGACTGAGGCTGAGGCTGAGGCAGGCTGAGGCTGAGGCTGAAGCAGGCTGATGCTGAGGCAGGCTGAGGCTGAGGCTGAGGCTGATGCAGGCTGAGGCTGAGAGCTGAGGCTGAGGCTGAGGCTGAGGCTGAGGCTCGAGGCTGAGGCAGGACTGAGGCTGAGGCTGAAGGCAGGCTGGGGCTGAGGCAGAGGCAGGCTGAGGCTGAGGCTGAGGCAGGCTGGAGCTGGGGCTGAGGAGGCAGGCTGAGGCTGAGGCTGAGGCAGGCTGATGCAGGCTGAGGCTGAGGCAGGCTGAGGCTGAGAGCTGAGGCTGATGCAGGCTGAGGCTGAGGCTGTGACTGCGACTGCCGTTGCCGCTGCGACTGTCATCGCGAATGCGACTACGTCTGCGAGAACAGCAGAATTCGACAACTGGATTTTCATCTGAAGCTTAAGGGGAATGCTTTCAGATATGCTTCTACACATCGCTGTTAGGTTGCTTTGCCGGGATAATTTTAGCCAGCAGTAACGCACTTCGTGGTCTTCGAGTTTCCAGAACTCCATTCCTGGGCATGATTTTGAATGCCTGGAGCCAACTGTAGGCCACTTCGTGTTCTTCGAGTTCCCAGAACTCCATTCCTGGGCATGATTTTGAATGCCCGGAGCCAACTGTAGGCCACTTCGTGGTCTTCGAGTTCCCAGAACTCCATTCCTGGGCATGATTTTCAATGCCCGGAGCCAACTGTAGACCACTTCGTGGTCTTCGAGCTCCCAGAACTCCATTCCTGGGCATGATTTTGAGTGCCCGGAGCCAACTGTAGGCCACTTCGTGTCTTCGAGTTCCCAGAATTTATTCCCGGGCGACATTTTGAATGCTGAGGCAGGCTGATGCTGAGGCAGGCTGAGGCTGAGGCAGGCTGCAGGCTGAGGCAGGCTGAGGCTGAGGCCGAGGCTGAAGGCAGACTGAGGCTGAGGCTGAAGCAGGCTGATGCTGAGGCAGGCAGGCTGAGGCTGAGGCAGGCTGATGCTGAGGCAGGCTGAGGCTGAGGCTGAGGCTGAGGCTGAGGCAGGCTGAGGCTGAGGCCGAGGCTGAAGGCAGACTGAGGCTGAGGCTGAAGCAGGCTGAGGCTGAGGCTGAGGCAGGCTGAGGCTGAGGCTGAGGCAGGCTGATGCTGAGGCAGGCTGAGGCTGAGGCTGAGGCTGATGCAGGCTGAGGCTGAGGCAGGCTGAGGCTGAGGCCGAGGCTGAAGGCAGACTGAGGCTGAGGCTGAAGCAGGCTGAGGCTGAGGCTGAGGCAGGCTGAGGCTGAGGCAGGCTGAGGCTGAGGCTGAGGCAGGCTGAGGCTGAGGCTGTGACTGCGACTGCCGTTGCCACTGCGACTGTCATCGCGAATGCGACTACGACTGCGAGAACAGCAGAATTCTACAACTGGATTCTCATCTGAGTCTTAAGGGGAATGCTTCCACATATGCTCCTACACATCGCTGTTAGGTTGCTTTGCCGGGATAATTACCTAATAGCAAAGACTGATAGGTTTCTAGTGGTGTCAAAAGAGAGCATCTGATGACTCAGAAGGGAGGTCTGGGCGGCATCCGGACAGCGAGGGCCGGGCTCGTTTTAAGCAAACAGTCACACACTTCGTGCTCTTCGACCTCCCAGAACTCCATTCCCGGGCCACATTTTGAATGCCCGGAGCCAACTGTATGCCACTTCGTGCTCTTCGACTTCCCAGAACTCCATTCCCGGGCCACATTTTGGATGCCCGGAGCCAACTGTAGGCCACTTCGTGCTCTTCGACTTCCCAGAACTCCATTCCTGGGCATGATTTTGAATGCCCGGAGCCAACTGTAGGCCACTTCGTGGTCTTCGAGTTCCCAGAACTCCATTCCTGGGCATGATTTTGAATGCCCAGAGCCAACTGTAGGCCACTTCGTGTTCTTCGAGTTCCCAGAACTCCATTCCTGGGACACATTTTGAATGCTGAGGCAGGCTGATGCTGAGGCTGAGGCAGGCTGAGGCTGAGGCAGGCTGAGGCTGAGGCCGAGGCCGAAGGCAGCTGAGGCTGAGGCTGAGGCTGGCTGAGGCTGAGGCAGGCTGAGGCTGAGGCTGAGGCAGGCTGAGGCTGAGGCTGAGGCAGGCTGAGGCTGAGGCCGAGGCTGAGGCTGAGAGGCTGGCAGGCTGAGGCTGAGGCTGCAGGCTGAGGCAGGCTAGGCTGAGGCTGAGGCTGAGGCTGATGCATGCTGAGGCTGAGGCAGGCTGAGGCTGAGGCCGAGGCTGAAGGCAGACTGAGGCTGAGGCTGAAGCAGGCTGAGGCTGAGGCTGAGGCAGGCAGGCTGAGGCTGAGGCTGAGGCAGGCTGATGCTGATGCAGGCTGAGGCTGAGGCTGAGGCTGATGCAGGCTGAGGCTGCAGGCTGAGGCTGAGGCCGAGGCGACGGCAGACTGAGGCTGAGGCTGAAGCAGGCCGAGGCTGAGGCAGAGGCAGGCTGAGGCTGAGGCTGAGGCAGGCTGATGCTGAGGCAGGCTGAGGCTGAGGCTGAGGCTGATGCAGGGTGAGGCTGAGGCAGGCTGAGGCCGAGGCCGAGGCTGAAGGCAGACTGATGCTGAGGCTGAAGCAGGCTGAGGCTGAGGCTGAGGCAGGCTGAGGCTGAGGCTGTGACTGCGACTGCCGTTGCCACTGCGACTGTCATCGCGAATGCGACTACGACTGCGAGACATCTGGATTCTCATTTGAATCTCGAGGGGAATGCTTCCAGATATGCTCCTACACATCGATGTTAGGTTGCTTTGCCGGGATAATTTTTTACCTAACAGCGAAGACTGATAGGTTTCTAATGGGGTCAAAAGAGAGCATCTGATGACTCCCCAGAGGGGTCTGGGCGGGAGCCGGACAGGCGAGGGCCGGGCTCGTTTTAAGCAAACAGTCGCACACTTCGTGCTCTTCGAGCTCCCAGAACTCCATTCCCGGGTCACATTTTGAATGCCCGGAGCCAACTGTAGGCCACTTCGTGCGTTTCGACTTCCCAGAGCTCAATTCCCGGGCCACATATTGGATACCCGGAGCCAACTGTAGGTCACTTCGTTCTCTTCGACTTCCCAGAACTCCATTCCCGGGCCACATTATGGATGCCCAGAGCCAACTGTAGGCCACTTCGTGCTCTTGGATTTCCCAGAACACCATTCCTGGGCCACATTTTGAATGCCCGGAGCCAACTGTAGGCCACTTCGTGCTCTTCCACTTCCCAGAACTCCACTCCCGGGCGACATTTTGAATGCCCGGAGCCAACTGTACGCCACTTCGTGTTCTTCCACTTCCCAGACTTCCAAGACTCATCATCTTCATTATCATCATCGTCCCCGTAGCCTTCTTGGCTACAGCCCTGCTTTCGAAGATTTCCTTTCAAAGGAACTGCGCAGCGCCTACTGCGCACCTTGATGCCAGGACATGCTGATCGTTCTCGGTCTGGCGGCGGTGCTCCTGACCCTGCTGCATTGAACAGCGGTGCTCCTCAGCCTGCGGCAGGGAACAGACCTGCTCTTCAGCGTGCTGCATTGAGCGGTCCTCTGCAAACGCTCGTCGAGCACGTGAAGCAGTTCGGCCGGATACCGAAGCGAAATAAAAGGAACGTCCGAACAAGAACGGGCCGCTGCGACTGCCAGTAGTTGCTGCTGCAACTACTGGCAGTGCCACTGCGACTGCCGCTGATGCTGCCACTGCGACTGCCACTGCGAATCCGAATGCGACTGCGAGAACACACGAATTCTACAACAGCACTCTTACATGAATACCGCAGGCAATGTTTCCAGCTATGCTGCTACACATTGCTGTTAGGTTGCTTTGCCATGATATTTGTTTGGGTTTTCTCGCTCTAAAATTCCCCCCCCCCGTCGAATTGTAGAAGGGCTACAGGGCTGGGAGGCGCGCTAATCTATCTAGAATGATCAGGGGTGTTAGTCTGAAGTGTGTAAATGTTTGAACTCTGTCTACTGCCAGAGCTGGATTCGAAAATCGACGTGTGCGCTGCTAGTGTTTTGGAGATGATGATGATTCTCCTCAGCCTCAGCCTGCCTCGGCGTGCTTCAGCCGCAGCCTCAGCTTGCCTCGGCCTCAGCCTGCCTCGGCCTCAGCCTGCCTCAGCTCGGGTCCAAAATATGGCACAGAACTGTTGTTCTGGGAGCACGAAGATCACGAAGTGGCCCACAGCTGGCTCCAGGCAATCAAAATATGGTACAGGAGTGGTGTTCTGGGAACGAAGAACACGAAGTGGCTTACAGTTGCCTGGGAATGGTGTTCTGGGAAGACGAAGAACACGAAGTGGCCCACAGTTGGCTCCGGGCAATCAAAACATGGTACAGGAATGGTGTTATGGGAACACGAAGAGCACGAAGTGGCTTACAGTTGGCTCGGGGCATTCAAAATGTGGCCTGGGAAATGTGTTCTGGGAACACGATGAACACGAAGTGGCTTGCAGTTGGCTCCGGGCATTGAAAATGCGGCCTGGGAATGGTGTTCTGGGAACACGAAGAGCACAAAGTGGCCTACAGTTGGTTCCGGGCATTCAATATGTGGCCTGGGAATGGTGTTTTGGGAACACGAGCTGTAGGAATCAATTGAAATTTATGGGAATTTATAGGAGTACTGTGGAGTCCCCGGATTCCCCGGATTCTCCTGGCACCCTTCCAGACCCCCCTGGGGAGTTAAGATGTTATGTTTTGAACCCACTGGAAACCCATCAGTCTTCGCTGTTAGGTAAATATTGAAAGAGGCACGGACAACAAAACGCCCCACGATTGTGAAGCAGAAAGCATAAGCGCACGAGTGTAAGACGAGGAGGAGGAGGAAGAGGAGGAAGTGGGGATCCTGACCATAGTTACGAGAAAAACTCATAGACCGATGTGGCCCATCGCTGCCGCGGCCGCCCTCGCCTTCTACGAGAGGCCCATTGTGTGGGAGAGCCGTTCACGTTGCAAAGTGTAGATTTCGCCAGGCACGAATCACTTCCACTTGCGATCTTGGTGTACAGCGCCGTCTGCTTGTCAGCGAATATGTCAGAGAGTGGCTTCGGTCCTGCTTTGTCTAGCATGATGGAGTTGGCGACCCTGGAAATAAACGGGGGCGGGATACCCAATATCGTCCGCATGCTTTTGCAATGAAAAGCGTCCAATCGATCTCTCTCTCGCCTTCGAGAAGCCATATTGAATCCAAAGGATATAAGATCTCCGTGAAAACACATGCGGACTATATACATATGTAGATATGTATATATATATATGTATGTGTGTGTATATATATATATATATATATATATATATATTATAGTATTTATTATTTCATCCAGTGGCGGCGTGGGCCAATGCCATTTGCAGCTGCTTGAATATATTGGCTCCTTCGCCCAGCCTCCGGGACAACTCATTCCCAGCTTTGCCGTCGCAAGATATCAGCCCGCCCAAATAAACTGCCTCCCGCACGGATTTGACGTTTTCTCCCGTTGGTCTCCGTATTTTGCCTCTTGAAGAAATGTTCATCTGCAGCGTCTTCTCCCAATTGAGTTCCATGCCATGTTTGCGACCTGCCGTAACAATGGATTCGAGTATGTGTTGAATTATCCCAGGATGTTGCGACACCGAGAGAGTATCATCCGCGTACACGGGTTGTAGCTCCAGCGTGTCCAGGGCGTCGTGCAGCATCACAGTGTGAACAGCGATGAACAAGCAGGGGCTTAGCGGGCACCCTTGCGCGATACCTGCAGATTGCTTCCTTTTCGAAAAAAGTCCCACAATGATCGACTATAGTGAAATACCGCTCTGCGTAAATTGCGCGCACCATGTTGACATTTTGTGCTTACAGTCCAAAATTTCCCAAGGCCACGCACATGCTGTCGGGTTTCAGGCGATCGAAAGCTTTCGCCCAGTCTAAAAGCAATAATCATAAGCCTCCACGGTTGTTCATGTGAGCTGCATCCACCATCCTACGGACAAGCATCAATGCGTCTGAAGTGCCGCGCTTTGGGCGGAAACCAAACTGAGATTCCCGCGTTCTTCGTTCGCATCCGCCATCCAGTTGTCGCTTGTGTAGCATCGAGGCCAATACTTTGTAGCCCACTGCCAGATGGGATATCGGTCTGTAGTTACTCGGTAAAACAGCGTCCCCTTTCTTGAACAGCAACTTATCCCGGCGAAGCAACCTAACAGCGATGAGTATAAGCATATTTGGAAGCATTCCCCTTAGGATTCAGGTGGGAATCCAGTTGTAGAATTCTGCTGTTCTCGCAGTCGCAGTCGCATTCGCAATGACAGTCGCAGTGGCAACGGCCTTAGGATCCAATGGAATCCTAAGGATTCCTAGGGGTTCCTATGGCGTCCTTAGGCATCCTTAGGAATCCATAGGAATCCTTAGGAAACCTTAGGTCCTTAGGAATCCTGATTCCTAGGGATTCCTATGGATTCCTAAGGATTCCTGGGGAATCCTAAGGATTCCTACCTGAGCCTGCCTCGGCATCGGCCTCAGCCTGCCTCAGCCTCAGCCTGCCTCAGCCTCAGCCTCAGCCTGTCTCAGCCTCAGCCTGCCTCAGCATCAGCTTCAACCTCAGCCTCAGCCTGCCTCGGCTTGCCTCGGCCTCAGCCTCAGCCTGCCTCGGCCTCAGCCTCAGCCTTAGCCTGCCTCAGCCTTAGCCTCAGCCTGCCTCAGCCTCAGCCTGCATCAGCCTGAGCCTCAGCCAGCCTCAGCCGCAGCTTGCCTCAGCTTCAGCCACAGCCTCAGCCTCTGCCTCAGCCTGCCTCAGCTTCAGCCTCAGCCTCAGCCTGCCTCGGCTTGCCTCAGCCTCAGCCTCAGCCTGCCTCGGCCTCAGCCTCAGCCTCAGCCTGCCTCAGCCTCAGCGTCAGCCTCTCAGCCTCAGCCAGCCTCAGCCTCAGCCTCAGCCTCAGCCTGCCTCAGCCTCAGCATCAGCCTGCCTCAGCCTCAGCCTGCCTCTGCGTGCCTCGGCCTCAGCCTCAGCCTGCCTCGGCCTCAGCCCGCCTCGGCCTCAGCCTGCCTCAGCTCGTGCATTCAAGATATGGCACAGGACTGGTGTTCTGGGAACACGAAGATCACGAAGTGGCCCACAGTTGGCTCCGGGCAATCAAAACATGGTACAGGAATGGTTTTCTGGGAACACGAAGAACACGAAGTGGCCTACAGTTGGCTCCGGGCATTCAAAATGTGGCCTGGGAATGGTGTTCTGGGAACACGAAGAACACGAAGTGGCTTACAGGTGGCTCTGGGCATTCAAAATGCGGCCTGGGAATGGTGTTCTGGGAACGCGAAGAACACGAAGTGGCCTACAGTTGGCTCCGGGCATTCCAAATGTGGCCTGGGAATGGTGTTCTGGGAACGCGAAGAACACGAAGTGGCCTACAGTTGGCTCCGGGCATTCAAAATGTGGCCTGGGAATGGTGTTCTGGGAACACTATTCCCAGTAATCTATAGGAATTTTTAGGAGTCCTGGGGAGTCCCCGGATTCCCCGGATTCCCCGGACTCTCCCGGCACCCGCCCAGACCCCCCTGGGGAATCAATGTGCTCTCTTTTGACCCCAATAGAAACCTATCAGTCTTCGCTGTTAGGTAATGACATTCGCTCGCCTCCACATGGATGGAACATTTTTCGTCTCCCAACATGCTTGACATACGTGTAAGAGTGCACCACAAGCACGCGTGTCTTCAGCAACGACTTTCCAAAATTCCGCAGGCACGTCGTCTAGCCCAGCTGCTTTCTATTCTTCATCTTCTTGATCGCCGTCTGGAGCTCGTTAGAGGAGAACGTGTCGGTGTTGATCGGCAAAGTGGCCCCAAGCCTCTCGGAGTTCGTGGGGACCACATCGGCGAAGCAGACTCTCCATTGCACTTCCTCGAAGTACTCGGCAAGGGTGTCTGGTCCAGCAGAGGTGTCGCAGAGGTTCCCGTTCAAGTCTTTACCCCCACGTGATTGCGGGGCGCTGGCTTCCGTAGGTGTCGGACCGCATCCCAATTGCCACTGGAAACCGAATTATCCAACCAAGCCGCACGATCTTTCCTTCCAGCTTTCCTGATCAATTTGTGTAGCCGGAGTTTGTTGTCGTAGTCCCCTGACTGGCGGTAGGCGTTTATAGACTTTTGGCGCTCCGCGCAGATTTCTTGGATCCGCGCTGGCCACCCCCTCCCCTGGCGGCGCCTTTGGCGCCGTCCCTGGCGCGCGGAGCGCGCCAGGGAATGGGGTCCAGCGCAGTTCCAAGAAATCCGCGCGGAGCGGCAAAAATCTATGTTGATGCCGTTGTTTCTTCATCTATACATGCAGCGGATCAGACATGGAGTCATTCTCCAAGGCCTGAGCAGGGCCGACCTGCCACGGCGGCTGCAAGGGCCTCTCCTCTTTCTTTCGCTCCGTCGTGAGGCGCTCTTGCATGCGCAGCTGGTTCCTGCTCCTACATTTGAGGAGGAAGAGGAAGAGTTCGAGGACGCACGCGAGGAGGAGGAGGAGGAGGAGGAGGAGGAGGAGCTCCAGGAGGAGGAGGAGGAGGAGGAGGAGGAGGAGGAGGAACTCCAGGAGGACGAGGAGGAGCTCAAGGAGGAGGAGGAGGAGGAGCTCCAGGAGGAGGAGGAGGAGGAGCTCCAGGAGGAGGAGGAGGAGGAGGAGGAGCTCAAGGAGGAGGAGGAGGAGGACCTCGCCGCCGCCTTGAGCGCGGGCTCGCTGCCTTCTGCCCCGCCGGGAGAGCCTGGCCAGCCGGGCCGCGCGCGCGCCCCCCGCGGCGCACGGGCGCGTGCGGCCGCCACGCGAGCTTTGGGAGGCGAGCGGGGGGCGGCCTGTCGATCCGCGAGGGCCCGAGGCCGCAGCTCGCCTTACAGTAGGGGCCCGACCACAAGAAGCCTTCCACAAGAGTCAGCCACGCGCAGATGGGGCTGGGGGGAGGGGGGAGGGCTTCTTAGAAGCACCCCTGCTGCTTCGAAGGCGGGGGCCTTACCTGTATATGTGATGCCGGCGCCTTCTAAGAAGCGGCCTCCTGCTAAGAAGTCCTCCCCCCCACCTCCACCCCCTTGTGCGCACCGCCAACTTACAGTAGGGGCCCTTCCACAAGATACCCAGCCCTGAGACCCCAGGACGTCCCTTGATTTCTGGCGTGGTGGCGTCGCCCTTTCCACAGCAAGACCATCGAAGCCCAAGAAACCCAGGGCACCCTGGGGGCAAGCAGGCGTGTTTCTTGGTGTGGGTCCCCACTGTCGCCCAGGAGGGGAAAGAGTACACACAGAGACACGATTCATCGTCGATCCCCAGGGAAAAATGTAGGAAAATGTGGAAAGTGGCGGGGGGGAATACGACAATCCAGAAAATGTGTAAAAACGTGGGGAGGCTGCGGCTCGCCTCAGCCCAGGAGGCAGAACGAGCACACACACAGACACAATGAATCGTCGATCCGCAGGGAAAAATGTCGGGGGAAATATGGGAAGTGTGAGGGGGAATACGAGAATCCAGAAAATCTGTGTGAAACTATGGGGGGAGTCCTGGGATTCGTGTCTACTTATCTGTGTGTCCCTGGGCCCCTTCATTAGCCTGGGCTGCTCGGCGGGGCCTCTGTTGCGAGCGCGATGGCGGCGCGCAGAGGACATCGGCCACGCGCAGAAGGGGGTTCGGAGGAGGGGGAAGGTTTCTTACAGGCACCCCTGCTTCTGAGAAGGCGTGGGCCTTATCTACAGATGTAAGGCCGGCGCCTTTTAAGAAGCAGCCGCCTTTTACGAAGCCTTTCCCCCTCCCCCCACCCCCCTCTGCGCGCCGCCAAGGGTAAGCAGGGGACAGCATTGGGAGGAGCCCCGTGGGAATCCTGGGGCCAGGAGCTTGGGCCCCGCGACCCGTACCATGAGCTACGCCTCACTGGGGCGTGTCCGAAGGTGTGCCTGTCGGCCCGCACTGTTCCTCGCGGGCTGGTGTGTGACCAAAAAACAAACGAATTTCGGGGTCGGATAAGGGCGGGCTCGAGGTCGGAGGTCTAGTGAGCTCTCTTCAGGGCCAGTGCATAGAGTGTGCGTTTCCCGCCCGCCCACCCGCAACTTGTTGGCACAACTCAGCTGGGCGACGACAGCGACGACGACGATAAGGACTACACGGTGGTGACGATGACGGCGACGAGGAGGAGGAGGAAGATGATTATCATGATGACGGAGAAGGTGATGGTGATGATACTGACGGTGGCAATGATGATGCTGACGGTGAGTATGGGTATACTTAGCTGGAACATCGTGAAGCTGTCAACTCCGATGATGGATCAACCATTCCACCGACCTGCCCGCAAATGATTGGTACAAATCAACTAGAGCAGTGACGCGAGGACTACTTTCATGCAGATGCACGACTCGGGCGGGTGAGTCATGATGGCGACAACGAGGTCTGCGACGATGACGGTGATGATGATGGTGATGGCTCTGTTGGCGAGGGCGGCGACAACTGTGATGTCGATGACGACGGTGGACGGTGGTGATAATGACGACGGCGATGGTGATGAACATGATGGTGCTGATAGTGACGATGGCAATGGTGTTGCTGGCGATGATGATGGCGACGGTGCTGATGATAATGTTGAGGAAGTGCATGCGCGCAGAAACTCTGACAGGTCTGACATGAACAATGCGTTTGATATGTGTGCTTGTCTTGTTGTTTGGGACATGCTTTGAACACCGAGGGTTGTTACTGATTTTGATATGCGAGCGCGTCTACGCGCGCGTGCGCACCGTACGGTATCATTTGACTTAGTTGGCTGGTCATGGGGTCCGCATGATCTCATACGACAGCGTGCGCGACAAACACAATTTTCGGTGTGTGGCAACGTTGCCAAGGATTGTCACACCACGCACTTGTTAGATAAACGCATGTGCACTTTTGTACATATATTTATACACATATGACAGGGATGAGGGGTTATCCGTGCGAGGACTGGCTTGGACGATGTTATTAGACGTTTCGGATTGGCGATCGTGTGCAACAAGTTTGAAACCACAGCATGCGCATGGGGACCCTGTCACCCAAACCTCGATGGGGTGTGGGGTGGCGGTGGTGGTGGGTGTGGGTAAAAGATAAAGCGTATTACAAAGGCCTTACGGCCAGTGCCGCCGCCGACCCTGAAGGCGGGACCTCCTTGCGACCCCCCTCGGGGCCCGTTGGGACCTAAAAAAAGTGTTAGCCCGCATGTTTCCGTTTAGCAGGATATTCAAACACATGTGCTACTCGGACGATTTCAGCAAGTCCGTGCGCCCAAACCTAGCAACTTCATGACAGCAGCAACGGTTTGCTGATATTTTGTGAGTAGGTATTTCGTGACATAGTTGGAACGCCGATGGCTTTCGGATGGTTCTGCCAGGCGCACGCGATGCCGCGCGGATGTGCCCTGCATAGTTTTTGTTGGGGGGGATTCTTAGAGAGCTGGCCTCTTAGATCAGCGCATGTGCGCCGCTGTGGTATAATTTGAGACGATGAGAGGGGGTCGATACCAGGGCTTGGTTGGCATGCTATTATTCGACTTTTTGGACCAGCGATCGCGCACGAAAATGCGAGGAGCAAGGAAAACGCGGAGGTGTGTGGATAAGTCTGGCTTCGGCGGGGGTGTCGATTCCATTTTTTTGGACGGGGCATCTATCGAATGCACTCCGTGTGTCGCCTGTGGGGTGCCCACGAGCCAGACATCCGCAATCCGCGCCCAGCTCTTCACAGGCGACGCAAGCGTCCTTTAGTGTAAACGTTGCTAGGGGATCGTGGCTATATTGTTCAGAGTTGCGTGGGTTACAGTCGGGGTGCTGAAGAAACCCTTTTCGGTGGAAAGGGGCTCAGTGTTCCTTAGTTGTTTTGCAGTTTGCCTCAGTTTATCCCGATGTTTTTGAGGGGAAGTTGAAGTTCAACTTATGGACAAGAGGGGCCTCGTTCCTTATTTAGGGTTCCTTAGGTCAACGCCCCGACTGTATCGCATCTATCGGCCGCCCCCCCTTGGCAGCGAAGGCGTTTGTCTGTGTCTGAGCACCGTGCCTTGCTTGCTGCGACGTGCCGCGTGGTACGCCTGCGTGCTTGCCTCCGTGGACCGGTCGCGCGTTGCGAGTTATCCCAAGGCGTACAGCTTTAGGTGTGACGAGCGTTCTCCTATATCCAGGCCTCCCAGACGGGGTCGGAGTAGATGGGGTCGAAGGATCTCGACGCATCGCCGATGCTTCACCGTATCTTCGGCGATGCGGCTCGATGTGGAGCCCGATTTTCTCAACTCGCGCCGCCGATGCATCGCCGGCGTCGCTGGTGTATCGCCAATGTATCGGCGATGTATCTCCGTTGCGGCTCGATCTTCCGACCCTATAGGATGCCTCTACTATCTCAGCAAGGACCCGCTGTTGTGCATGCTCCCGTGTGGGTCACGTAGCAGCGGCCCTCGGGCCCAGGAAGCTCCTGCCTCTTGCTTCTTGCTCTACCTGTACTTCTGGATTGATTTGGTATTCCTTCCTTTGTGCCTCCACAAGCGACCGGGAGGCCAGGGCCGCTGCCCCTGATGGCGAATAACGTGATTGACGTGGCGATCCGCGGAGTTGGCGGTGGGCTGTGGAGTGGTCAGAGTAGTACGTTTTTTATCAAGGAAGCGCATCCTTGCAGTCGATCTGGGTGAACCCGGGCATGACTTGGGGTGCAGAGCAGGCACTGGCTGTTGCGGGCCAGGCTCGCCAGACACGTCTGGGGCAGGCTCTGAGCGGCGGGGTGCTTTCGTCTTCGCTAGCCTCGGTCGGATGGGTAAACCGCAGCACGGCCGCTGCTGCAGAGCGGTCCCTCTCCCGTTTGGCGGCCCAATTGGGCAGGCACGCGTCCAGGGCAGGCTCCGAGCGGTGCGGTGTGGTGTTTCCGTCTGGGCTGGCCGCGGTCTTTCCGACAGTTCTTGGGCCCCCAGTTCTTCAGGGGGGCCTTGCAACGACTGTTGCCTCGCGAAATACCGATAATCTCGCCTGGAACGGTTGTGGGGATGACGATGGTGATGCTGATAATAACAACGATGTTGTTGTTGATGATGCTGATTATGAGGATGAAGATGAGGATGATGATGATGCCGATGCTGATGATGATGATGCTGCTGCTGATGATGATGATTATTGTGGTGGTGATGAGAATGGTGATGATTGTGATGATGATGATGATGGTGATGGTGATGGTGATGGTGATGATGACGATGACGATGAGGATGAGGATGAGGATGATGATGATGAGGATGATGATGATGATGATGAGGATGAGGATGATGATGAAATTGAGGATGATGATGGCGATGATGATAATGATGATGGTGGTGGTGCTGATGGTGATGATGATGATGATGCTGCTGATGATGCTGATGCTGATGCTGACGATGATGACCATGGTGGTGACGGTGATTATGATGACGATGACGATGATGGTGGTGGTGGTGATGATGTTTCTGGTGATGAAGATGGTGATGATGGTGATGATGATGCTGATGGTGATGCTGATGATGATGATGATGCTGATGATGCTGCTGATGATGTCGGTGATGGTGATGATAATGATGGTGGTGGTGGTGGTGATGATGATGACGATGATGGTGATGACGATGATGATGATGATGATGATGATGATGATGATGATGATGATGATGATGATGATGATGATGATGATGATGATGATGATGATGATGATGATGATGATGATGATGATGATGATGATGATGATGATGACGACGACGACGACGACGACGACGACGACGACGACGACGACGACGACGAACGACGACGACGACGACGACGACGACCGACGACGACGACGACGACGACGACGACGACGACGACGACGACGACGACGACGACGACGACGACGACGACGACGACGACGACGACGACGACGACGACGACGACGACGAAGGAGGAGGAGGAGGAGGAGGAGGAGGAGGAGGAGGAGAGGGCGGACGAGGAGAGGGCGGAGGAGGAGGAGGAGGAGGAGGAGAAGGTTTAAGAGCAGGAGCAGGAGCAGGAGCAGGAGAAGCGGTAGGTAGGGGCGATCGAGCTGTCGGGCTGCATGTTGGGGAACGCGAGTGCGTGGGCGAGGTCTTCCAGCGCTCTGGGGGCGCGTCTGGGCGGCTCGGCGTGGGCTGGCCAGGCAGCAGCAGCTCGTCCAGTGGCAAGGTGGCTGTGAAGCTGGATCCGAGCAACGTGGCCCCGCAGGCGGAAAGCAGGAGGGGCCGCCGCGCGCGGCCTCGCCATGGGCCGCTCCGGCCACCCCCACCGGACGAGTCTGCACCACCAGCAGTCTGCCACCGTTCCAGGAGCTCCTGCGTCGTCCCTGGGCCCCAGGAGGACCAGACCCATCAAGGGAGCGCCCAGAGGAAGTCCAGACGACACGCCCAGCCCGCGCCGACACCGACACCAAAGGCTTCCTCTCCTTCTTCTTATTCGTCTTCTTATTCGTATTTTCAATTTTCAGTATTAGTAAGATGATGATTAGTTGTATTCCCAGTCTCATTTTTTCATCTTATTTGTTATGAACATTGTTGTTCGGTACTATTTCCATCATTCTTGTCTGATGCTATCATTATTATTATTCGTCGTCGTATTATTATTATTATTATTATTATTATTATTAGTAGTAGTCGTAGTACGATTTTTATGGTAATCTTTTTTTGTTTTATTGTTTTGTTTACTTGTTTATTTGTGTAGGTATATAGTTGATTGGTTTAAGTATTTCATGATCATTCGTAATTGTATTTTCATTCTTAAGATGATGATCGTACTAACCATAGCAGTAATGATGCTACTATTCGTACTATAGGTATTATTATCATACGCACCTCTCCGAGGGAGTAGAACTCAGAGGCGATTAATGCGTACCCGGGGCGTTCGCGTTTTTTTTGGACCGTTTCGCTAGGGACACCCTCGAAATTATGAAAATCGGTGGCACCCCTCACGCAAATCGTGACGTCAGGGTCCAACAACACATGGGAATTTCAACATTCTCACGTAAAACCTTCAAAAACACATTGTAATTTCAATAATTTCGACCCCGATTCTCAGAGAGTGGCGATTTCGCCTGAGACATCCTCCAAAAATCGAGCCCCGACGTACCTTTTGGTACCCCAGACCCCGCCTCGGAGCCTCTTGGGAGCCTCCTGGAACCTCCTGGGGCCTCCTCGGGCTTTGTGTACCTTCTGGTACCCCAGACCCCGCCTCGGAGCCTCCTGGGGATCTCCTGGAACCTCCTGGGGCCTCCTGCGGCCTCCTGGAGCCTCTTGGGGCCTCCTGGAGCCTCCTGGGGTCTTCTGGGGCCTCCTGAGGCCGCCTGGGGCCTCCTGGGGCCTCCTGGGGCCTCAGAACGACATGCACACACAGAGACCCAAATCACACCCAACACATCACACGCTAGACAAGCATAACACACACACACACAACACCTACAACGCACAGAAAACACGCGCAACACAGAGCACACATCACACACACACAACACACAATCCCGGGGCCTCCTGGAGCCTCTTCCGGTATCCGAGTCGGGCCTCCTGAGGTTTCCTGGGGGGCCCTGGTACCCACATCGCAAGGTGTGGCAACCCCACTTGCGCTCGAGTGCAACCTCGATCTTAGATTCTTCTGCGATCACCTCCTGCCTCTTCCCCTTCTCTTAGGCACGCCCTGGCGTCGCCGCCCCAGCTTCCCCTTCTCCATCTCCGATCCTGCAGTCATGGTGTCTTCCTGCTTCAAACGCCCTTTTTAGTTTTTTTGTATGAGCCTGGGCACACACGTGCCACTTGTTATTATTTTTCGTCCTCTCCTCCTAGCTTTTGATGTGTTTCGCATTGCATGTATCCAGACAAGACAGGTTCTCGAGGCCACGGCCTCACCCACCTGGTCGGAGCCAGGCCCGGACGCTGTCCGCCACGGTGGTCGTAGCGCATCGCCTGGCCCCTGGAGGAGGGGGCGCCTCGAGAGCGCGCAGGTTTACCTCCTCGCTCGAACACATGTTTGACCAGGCTTTACGGCCGAGGAGGACGGGGAGGAGGAGGGGGAGGAGGAGGGGGAGGAGGAGGAGGGGGAGGAGGAGGAGGAGGAGGAGGAGGAGGCGGAGGAGGAGTAGGAGGAGAAGGAGGCGAAGGAGGAGTCTCGCTCAATTCGTACTGTTTCATTCCCTGTTGGCCAGTGCAGGGCTTGTTTCTGTATTACAAAGGCGAATACTCAGTATGGCAGCTTTCAATAAGATCGGCGATCAACTGGGATCGACTATTCGGAACATCTTCGCTCCCGATTTGAGATCCCCCCCGCAGAAGCAGGGCCGCAAGGAGGATGATCGGGGGAGGTCGAAGGCAGACGCTTCTGGTGCGTCGGGACGGGTAGCATCACCTACGAGACGGGCGCCCTTCAACGACCAGCAGCTGACGTGGCTGGGAAATGCGGTGGCGCAATCGAACGAAGCCACTTTGCGGATCTTCGGGGCCCAGGTGGAGGAGCGTTTCGTGGCGCTCGAGACTTCCAACTCCGACTTGACCAAGGAGTTCGCTGCGCAGGACCAGCGCATTCAACAGTTGGAGTCGCAAATGCCGAGTGCCGGAGCTACGGCGTCTGGCGGAGTGCCCAAGGAAGTCCAGGAGCAGATCAACAAGATGGACGAGGTTCTCAAAGAGTTGCAGGAAAAGGTGAGGGCCGGGCGTCATTTTTCGGCCTCGGGGACGGCTTCGGTTACAGCCAGCACTTTGTCGGCGACTCCATTGGGCCAGCGAACCAGTTTTACCATGGGCAATTTGGGTTGGAATACGCACCGCAATGAAATCGAGCAGCGTTGTCGTGACGTGCTTCAGCGAATTGGGGCTCCAGATCCAAGGCTGGCTATGCGTTCGGCTCGACCTGCGAGGTAATCTACAAGGATCCGAAGGTGGGCTAGAACCTCCGGGAGAAGATTCGGGAGGCGTCCATCAAACTTGAGGGGCAACAGAAGACGGTCTGGTTCGATGTGAAGAAGACCAGGGAGGAGCTGCGCCCTGGCAAGCTCATGAGACGGGCCTTCACGGATATCCAGATTTTGGAAGCGAAGGCGGGCCAGGGTAAGACGGTGGAGGAGTGCAGGCGCAGCAAAAAGGTTTACGTTGGTACTGACCCTGTGGGGGAGGTGCGGGTGGGGAGGTCGCGCTGGCTTCCAGAAAGTCCTCAGCGTTACTCCGACGATGGCTTGGAGGAGGTTGCGGCGAAGATCAGTGCGTGAGACCAGTGGCTGCGGGTACTCGGTGGTGGCCGGCCTGCTGTCTTGTTTGTGAACGTTCAGGGGAAGGCGAGGACGGGCGAGCAAATTGCCGGACTCTTGGGGGAAGCTGCGACTTTGGTTTGGGGGCCATGGTTTTTTCTGGCCATTGCGGAAGCTGACTATGTTCGTGGTGGGGCTGACTCCGCCCACATCTCTCCTGAAGGTCATACTGTGTATCGGCACAATCCATGGGAGGGTTCCTGGGCGATGGAACTTGTTATGAAGGCTTCTTTTGCGAGTTGTGTGACAGGCGAAATGCCGTGGCACGGTCGGTCTGGCAAGGTGGATTTATGTCTTTGTTTGCATTCGTCTTTGATTGAGTCGGGGGAGGCAGTTTTCATAATGGTTACTACTCATGGGGCTCATGGCCAAGAGTGGCATATATCATTAGACATCGTGCTGCATATTTTTCGTTGCGGATTGGTGATTTCAATTCGAATGGAAACGCGCAGTTTGGAGAGGCCACTGATGACGAACGAGTTCAGTTGAATGACCTAGTGTCGCGGACATCGGGACTAGGCCTCTCCTGTGCTAGCCCGACGGCGGCGCCGCTGATATCGCATGGTCTGGGTAATACGTGGACAGACCACTGTTTTACATCAAGCGGCTTCGGGGTGCCTGCTCATTCGAGTTGGGAGGGCAGTCCAGGCGACCACAGCTGGGTGATTGCACACATGCCGGCAGGCGTGTCATCTCGTTCATCTGGCCGCCGGACATGGCGTTGCGAAGACCAGGAGGCGTACGACCGTGACTTGGACAGTATAGACCTAGGGGAGTTGACCACTGTCGAGGCCATCATCGGCGCCGTTTCAGAAGTCATGGGGCGGCATCGGTCAACAGCGACTTGCAGGGACATGCGACGTATGCATTAGCCGACGTAGATCAAAGACCTCCGTCGGCGAATTCGTGCTTGCTTGGGCCCGGGCCAGAGTGCTGGCTTGAGGCGCCTTTTCCATGATATGAGGGAGGTGTGGCGTCAGAAATCCAGAGATATCGAGACTGCGGCAGCGTGCCGCGCCCGCCGTACTACTGGGCGGAGGCGCTCCAGACTGTTCAACATGCATCGCATGAAGGCTGACGGGCCCATCGCGGTGGACAAGGCTAAGTGGGCGGAGGCCTGCGAGAATGAGTTCGGGCACCGCTGGGGGGGGAGCTCCGACGAGAACGTTGCGCCATGGAAAGACATGGATGTCCAGGGTTGCTAGGTCGGCGCGCAACCCTTGGGTGCAGCAGAGACCAAGGAAGCTTTAAATCTCGCTTGCCGCGAACGTCGGGGCATCTCGCTGGACGACGTTTGCCTCTGCCCAGCTGCTTTGCGGTCGGACGCAGGGGCTCGTTTTGCTGCCGCGGCCTTGAACCTGTTATTGGTTGATCACTTGGAATGGGGCGCTGTGCCTTTGCGGGGGCATGTCAAGGGCAAAATCGATGGTGCCATCGAGGCGAAGAACAAGAGGGCCATTATCCCCCAAAACGCTTTGTGCAAGATTGGCCATTACTGCATGGGGGGGGGGGGGGGGGCGGACCCAGCCGGCGGCAGATGAATGGAGCGAGCGCCAGGGCACGAATGTCCTGGCACTTGCGGCATCGAAGGGTCGTCAAATCCTCGACTTGACTTTCGCGGCGGGCCAGGTGGTGGAGATGAGCCTCGACCGGTTCAACGAGGGCGCTATGGCCATCAGTGACATTGCCAACTACCATGACACAGTCAGCTGGCCTTTCCAGCGCATGGCAATGGCCCAGAGAGGGGTGCCGGGCGAGGACGCGGTGATGCTTCTCAGGCTCCACGTCCGGCCAATGCCAACGCTCCAACTGTCTATTGAGTGCAAGCTTGCTGGACCTCTGCTGCGCCAGCGTGGGCTCTGGACAGGTGCGCCGACTGCGGGTGTGATTGCCCGATGGCCAGTGGAAGGCGCTCTCCTCCGCAGCATGGGTCAGTTGGCACATTCGTGGCGAGCCCAAGCTGGTGCATTTCTACCGCCGATGGCGTGGTCTGACAACGTGATTGCCCTTGGGGCCAGCGTGAATCAGGCCATCCACCAGCTCGCGGCCATGGAGCAGGCTCTCAAGATGCAGGGCCTGCAGATCAAACCATCCAGCCAGGAAGTCGTATGTGTCCCGGGGGCGCGTCGACAATTCGAGTGTAACGGTGGGGGGCGCGGCGTGGGCGGTGACGAGTTTTGCGATGTGTTTGGGCCACGCCTTGCAGAGCTCAGGCCAGGCGCTGGAGTGCAGAACTGTGGTCTTGCGCAAACTGCAGTCAATGTTCCATGCGAGCTCCAGGCTGCTGCATAACGCTGCGCTGTTGGTTGCAGAAAGGTGTGCCCTTTGGACCAATTTGTCAAGCAGTTTGATCAACTATGATTGCACAAGGTGGAACATTCATAAGAATGGTTTGGTGACTATCGATGCCGCTCAGATGCGTTTCATAGCGGGTATCCAGCGCGTGCAACGGTGGGGCGGGGAGCCTTTCCGCTCGCGGCGAACGCGGCGGGCCACGTCGGCCAGGTGCTTGCGCGGGGCGCCGTGGAGCAGCATCTGGATTGGGCGGTGCATGGACTGGCGGCGCCATCTGCTGCGGCATCCTGAGATGCCAGCAGCCATCGCGCTGCAGACGCAGCCTCCCAGCTGGTTGCGGCAGCAGCCGGCCCGGAGGCCGCGAGCTGGGTATTCTGTCGACGGCGGAGAGACTGGCGCCCGTTCTGAGGGAGGTAGGCCCAGCAGATGGGAAACGACATGGGCTGAGGTGATGGGCGACGCGCCGGATCGTCGCCGGGCGTCGGGCGGGGAGGTGGCGAGAGCCAAGTTTTATCATCGTGTGATGTGTAGGGCAGGCGCTTCTTTTCTTCATGCTTGTGCAGCAGCAGCATGCGCAGTAGCAGTGGCATAGCAGTCATTGGACAGCTGATTATAGCTGTGAGAGAGAGAGAGAGAGAGAGAGAGAGAGAGAGAGAGAGAGAGAGAGAGAGAGAAAAAAAGAAAAACAAAAAGAGAGGGAGAGAGGATGTATCCGCCGACCCTGAAATGGGGATCAGGAGGCCCAGAGACGGCCGCGAGGGAGCAGAGGAGCGCACGAAGACAGGGCAACGGCTGGCTCGAATAGCACTTCGGGTCTGGAGAAGAGACAGGACTCCGTGCCTCCTCCTCCTTCTCCTCCTCTTCCTCTCTTCCTCCTCCTCTCTTCCTCCTTCTCCTCCTCCTCCGACTCCTCTGCCTAGTGGCCATGGGCCCATCCCGCTGGCGCCCGTCGGAGGCCCTTTTGGAGGGCTCCGGGGGTCCTCTCGGGAGCCTCTCGGGGGCCCCGTGGGGCCTTCTCAGGGACTGGGGGCCCGCTGGGAAACTTCGCGGGGGCCTCTTGGGGGCCAATCGGGGGCCTCTAGGGGGCCCTAGAAATTGGGCCCAGGCCGGCACGGTAACATGTCTGATTTGCAATATGACGACCGTGCCGGCACGGCATGGCACGGTATCTTTTTCGCATTTAGAATAGCAGGCCCGGCGCGGCGCGTCATTAGGTTTCTTAACACTCTGAGAACCAAGCGCGGCAGGGCACGGCAACTGTTTCGCGCTATGGAAATCAAGCGCGGCACGACAGGGCAGCTTTTCCGCAGTCTGAACGCCTGGCACGGCAGTGCGCGGCAACTGATCCCTCTTCGGGAATCCCGGCACGGCACGGCACAGCCAGTTGCATTATGACAATCACTTAGCGCGTTCCGCTATTCGCAAAGTGCATACTCGCAAACATCCGAAACAAGAACAGTCATCCTATGTGTAATGGGTCGTAAGTCTTCCGCGGCGGATCCAATCCATTTGCGAGTAGTTATTTTGCGAGTAGTGGAACGCGCTTGTTTAGACAACCTGGCGCGGCGTGGTGCGGCAATTTTTCGTATTGTGAGCAGGTGGCACGGCATGGCACGGCATTCAGCCACATTCTGAACACTAGGCGCAGCATGGTACGGCATGGCATGTTGTTTAGTTTGAAAGCCACGCGCGGCACGGCGCGGCGAAGTCTTGTCGCATGTTGATGTCCAGGCACGGCACGGCATGTTGTTGTTGTTGCGTTTGTTGTTGTTGTGGTTGTGGTAGTCGTAGTAGTAGTAGTAGTAGTAGTAGTAGTAGTAGTAGTAGTAGTAGTAGTAGTAGTAGTCGTAGTAGTAGTAGTAGTAGTAGTAGCAGTAGTAGTAGTAGTAGTAGTAGTAGTAGTAGTAGTAGTCGTAGTAGTAGTAGTAGTAGTAGTAGTAGTAGTAGTAGTAGTCGTAGTGTAGTAGTAGTAGTAGTAGTAGTAGTAGTAGTAGTAGTAGTAGTAGTAGTAGTAGTAGTAGTAGTAGTAGTAGTGCGTTTCCTCCTCGTTCTGCGCTCTCGCGAGTCCGCCGCCGCGCCGTCTGACGACGGCTGGCATGCCCCCGCGCACCGCGGGCGGCCGCGAGCACGCCGCTGCTCCCCCCCCCTCTTGTTACAGGCAGGATACACAAGGCACATGTGGGCCTTGCTCCACCTAGGCGGTCGGCCCTTGTCAGCCCGCCCGTCCTGCTGCCCTCGCTTTCGCTTGGCGGCGTGCGTCGATGGCGTGCGTTCTCGTGCGGCGACGGCGTCGCGGCATGCCAAGGGGCTCGACCGACAGAGGGGCGACGAGGCGCGCGTCAGGCGCGGGTTTTTACGTCTCTTTGCGAGGGTGGCCGCGAGGGCCAGGGAGGGCGATGGCGGCGACTGGTGAGGGCGGTGGCGAGGGGGCTGGCGCTTTTTGGGGAGGTGAGGTGGTTGCGGGGGCCCATTCCCTCCTCGTCCACTTCTTTCCTTCGCACAACTGTACGGTGTTCTCCGCCACCAGATCGGCTGTGCTGCGCTGTTACAGGTTAGTACGCGGTCGCCAGTCGCAGGGTCATGCAGCGACGTTCGCTACTCCTCCTCCTCCTCCTCCTCCTACTCCTCCTCCTCCTCCTCTTCCTCCTCCTCTCCCTCTGTTCTCTTCCTCCCCTGCGTGCTTGCCTCTCCACACACGGACGCCTGCCCCGTATTTAGATGACCCCAGGCATCGAACCTTCCGATGGTGGTTTGTGTGTGTGTGCGTTTGTGTCTGGTGGCTTCCCAACAGCAGGAACAACTCTCCTCCTCCCTTCTCGATATCATTATCACCCTCATCCCTCCCACTCCTGTCTCGTCTTCCCCCCCCACAACCTTTTCATTCCCCCCTTGTCCCTTCTCCTTTCTGTTCCTCTCATCTTCCTTCCTTCTCCCCACGCCTCCTCCCTCTTGTTACTCCTCCCTCCGTCCGTTCTCCGACTGCATAACTGATCCTCGTCTGACAGAGGGCAAGGGGGTTTCTCCTGAGATGCCCACCTTTACGACCCCTACGCTTAAACCACCCAGTAGCTACACAAGTAGGTGGGCAGGGCTTTTCTATCTGTGGCTAGTGCCTCAGCGCGACGCGCATCCGTCTTAAAAGTTCCACCAGCTGCACGGATGGAAGGGGGGCATTTTCAACAACTGGCTTTCAGTGTAGCGCCGCGCACATTTGTATTCAATTATTGTCCACGCTTACGTACCCTTGAAGGGGAGTCGTGTACCCAGCGACACATTTTTCAATGGTAAATCGTGCGGATGACCGCTCCTTTCCAGAACGTGACTGCCGCCTCAGCGCCGCGCACATGATTCCTTTAAACGTGGGCTAGGTGGTGCAGCGGCCATGCTGGTCGAGATGGATAGTGGTCATCCTGCGGAACTCGCCTGCGCGTTCGTCCCAACTGTCTCCAGCGCCTGTACAGCTGGAAGGTGGTTCCATTTCGCAGACGAACATGTTTTCGGTAGCTCGTTATTCTGTTTGGGCAGAACGTATGTACTTGTGGAGCAGCTACACGAGTGGAGGTGGGCTCCTTTTCTAATCGGCGTCATCGTTTGAGATGTTTGTGTTCTTCTTGCGGTCCTTGAGACCACTGCACAGGGTGATTTGTTTTCAGATATGGTCCCTCGCTGGACCCTTGGACACTGTGATCCTACCTCGCCGCCGCCCTCATACGCAAGAAGCACGGGTGGCAGTTCATTTTCTAAGCTGGGCCCACGCATGCACTGCAGGGCCATTGGGCGCTCGTCTTTCAAAGGGGTCACTTCGAGGAGTGGCCAGGATGTCTTGCGAGGGCTCATGCGGGAGGGCCTTGGTGCGGGCGCGCATCTCGCCGCATCGTTGACGCATCTTGGGTTCACTCTTGTCCTCCTCCTCATGCCTCAGCTAGACATTCCTCGATTTTCACCCGTTCTCCATTTTGACTTCATGGCTGCGCTTATTTGAGACACAGGTGCTACACGAAGCAATGCGAGCGTCGCAGGGCTAGTACAGATGGTTTTTTTTCAATATCTTGCCCACCGGGGTGTTTCGGGCGCAAGGGCGACGCCACGAAAAGTCAAACCTGTCGCTTCCCTCACGCCTGCACAAAACATACTACGCACAATTTCTGTCCTGCGCTAACACTTCAATGGTACGTTGTTCCACGTCGCAGGGCTGTGGAAGGAGGAAGACGAGGAGGAGGCCCCAGAGGAGGATGATCGACGAGGAGGAGGACGAGGAGCGAACCTTTAGGAACATGAGAGAGTAAGGCGAGGGGGGGATGATTGAGGAGGTGTAGTTGAATGGAGGAGCAGGGAATAGGGTAGAAGAGAAGGAGAAGGAGAACGATGCATGAA
>CAUYUJ010022334.1:105989-115989 GCA_963575745.1 Prorocentrum cordatum
GTAGTAGTAGTAGTAGTAGTAGTAGTAGTGGTGGTCCTGGTAATAGTAGGTGTCGTCGTCGTAATAGTAGTAGTAGCAGTAGTAGTAATAGTAATCGTAGTAGTCGTAGTAGTAGTAGTAGTAGTAGTAGGTGGTAGTAGTAGTAGTAGTAGTAGTAGTAGTAGTAGTAGTAGTAGTAGTAGTAGTAGTAGTAGTAGTAGTAGTAGTAGTAGTAGTAGTAGTAGTAGTAGTAGTAGTAGTAGTAGTAGTAGTAGTAGTAGTAGAGTAGTAGTAGTAGTAGTAGTAGTAGTAGTAGTAGCAGCAGCAACAGCCTTAGTAGTAGTAGTAGTAGTAGTAGTAGTAGTAGTAGTAGTAGTAGTAGTAGTAATAGTAGTAGTAGTAGTAGTCGTAGTCGTAGTAGTAGTAATTGTACTAGTAGTAGCAGTCGTCGTAGTTGTTGTTGTTGCTGTTGTTGTGGTTGTTGGTGTTTGTTGTTGTTGTTGCTATTGTTGATGGACACGTGCGCTGACGACCCGTATCCCCCCCACACCAACACCAACACCAACACCCCAACAGCCCCGTGGGGCCCCTGCGGTGGCGCCACGGGGCTGTTGGGGTGTTGGTGTTGGTGTCCTATAGGATTCCATAAGTGTCCTCTGGGGTACTTGGGGACTTTATACGACTCCATCGGGGACCTAGACGATCCCATAAAAATCCGATAGAACTGCCATAGGGAACCTATAGGATCCCATGGGGATCCTATAGGATTCCATAGAGATCATGTAGGATGCCATATGGGATCCAATCGGTTTCCATAGGGATCCGTAGAAATCCCTATCGGATCCCTGAGAATCCTTATGTGATCCCCATGGGACCGTATAGGAGTCCTGCAGGATCCTTATGGGAGCCCAGAAAAACCCAAGGGAATTCTCCAGGCGTCCCATATGGTCCCCATGAAATCCTATAGGTTCTTCGTGGGATCCTGGAGGATCCCGATCGGATCCCTTTGGAATCCTATAGGATCCGTATGTACTCATACAGAAATCCCTATGTAATCCTATGGGATCCCGGTGGAATCCTATAGGGGTCCTATATGATCCCTATGGCCGTGGCTCTGAGCACATCCTTAAGCACTTCCCCGTAGGAATCCTTAGGGGATCTTTAGGAATCCTTAGGGAATCGTGAGGCATCCTCGATAATCCTGAGGAATCCCGAGGGAGTCCACCTCTCGAGGATCGTGGTCCTGGCCCCACAGGGAGCACCACCGAACCTTGCTTTCGGCACACCCCTCTCGAGGATCGTGGCCCTGGCCCCACAGGGAGTCCACCGAAGCCTTATTTCGGCACACCCCTCTCGATGATCGTGGCCCTGGCCCCACAGGGAGCTCCACCGAAGCTTCTTTCGGCACACCCCTCTCGAGGATCGTGGTCCTGGCCCCACAGGAAGCTCCACCGAAGCTTCATTTCGGCACACCCCTCTCGAGGATCGTGGCCCTGGCTCCACAGGGAGCTCCACCGACGCCTCATTTCGGCAACCCCTCTCCAGGATCATGGCCCTGGTTCCACAGGGAACGTCACCGAAACCTCATTTCGGCACACCCCTCTCGAGGATCGTGGCCCTGGCCCCATGGGGAGCTCCACCGAAGCTTCATTTCGGCACGCCTCTCTCGAGGATCGTGGCCCTGGCCCCACAGGGAACTCCACCGAAGCTTGATTTCGGCACACACTTCTCGAGGATCGTGGTCCTGGCCCGACAGGGAGCACAAACGAAACTTGATTTCGGCATACCTCTCCTGAGGATCGTGGCGCTGGCCCCATAAGGGAGCTCCATCGAAACATCATTTCGGAACACCCCTCTCCAGGATCGTGACCCTGGCGCCACAGGGAGCTCCACCGAAGCCTCATTTGGCACACCCCTCTCGAGGATCGTGGCCCTGGCCCCCAAACAGGGCTTGTAGGCTCTGTATAGGATCCCATACAGGCCGTGTAGGCTCTGTATAGGATGCCGCACAGGCAGTGTAGGCTCTGTATACGATCCCGTACAGGCCGTGTAGGCTTTGTATAGGATCCCATACAGGGCGTGTAGGCTCTGTATAGGATTCCGTACAGGCCGTGTAGGCTATGTATAGGATCCCACACAGGCCGTGTAGGCTCTGCATAGGATCCCACACAGGCCGTGTATGCTTTGCATAGGGTCCCATACAGGGCGTGCCAGGGAGGTATGTAACACCATTGTCCCGGGCAAGGACCGCGTGTTTCAACTGTCCAGGCCACCCAGGAGTGTATCTAACATGGTTGTCCCGAGCTGGCACCGCGTGTTTTTATGTGTCCAGGCCACCCAGGGATGTATCTAACATGGTTGTCCCGAGCAAGGACCACGTGATTTTTAACGTTTCCAGGCCACGCAGGGGTGGGTCTAACATGGTCCGCGTCCAGGCCACCCAGGGGGGTATCTAACATTGTTGTCCCGAGCAAGGACCACGTGTTTTTACGTGTCCAGGCCACCCAGGGTGTATCTAACATGGTTGTCCAGAGCTGGATCCAGGTGTGTTTACGTGTCCAGGCCACCCAGTGGTGTGTCTAACATGCTTGCCCCGAACTGGAACCACGTGTTTGTACGTGTCCAGGCCACCCAGGGGGTATCTAACATGGCGTCGGGCCCAACGCCGAATTAGCAGGAAACGCCTGGGGGCCCAAAAGCGCTACCCGAACACATATCCCAATATGGATAGGGGGTTGCGCTTGAAGGGCCTCTCCAGGGAAGACATTGCGAGGATGTCTCGAGTGGGAGCGCGAATTCAGCGTATCCAGGCCACGCAGAGGGGTATCTAAAATGCTTGTCCCCAGCTGGAACCATGTGTTTGTACATGTCCAGGCCACCCAAAGGGATATCTACCAAGGTTGTCCCGAGCTGGAAGCACGTGTTTTTACGTGTCCAGGCCACCCAGGGGGGTATCTAACATGGTTGTCCGGAGATAGAACCATATGTTTTTACGTGTCCAGGCCACCCAGAGGGATGTCTAACATAGTTGTCCTGAGCTTTAACCACGTGTTTTTCTCGGAAAGGGCGTGGGCCCAGGGTTCTCTTTTAGTTTTGTTTCATTTCGATTTCGGCCGGCGAAATCATATGCGATCAATGACAAGGTTAAGTCCCATTCGGCCTGGGAAAATTGAGGATGTCAAACGCTTGTTTTTGAAATCCCGATCGATAACTCACAAGATGCCGGACACATTTTGGTCGAAAAAGTGCATCCCGTGCGAGCTGGAACCATGTGTTTTCACATGTCCAGGCCACCCAGGGGGGTATCTAACATGGTGGTCCCGAGCTGGAGCCACGTGCTTTTGTGTGTCCAGGCAACAGGTGTGGTATTTCAGATGGTGGCCCCGAGCTGGAACCACGTGTTTTCACGTGTCCAGGCCACCCAGGTGGGTACATAACATGGTGGTCCCGAGCTGGGACCATGTGTTTTTAACGTGTCCAGGCCACAGGGGTGTATCTGAGATGGTGTTTCCGAGCTGGTTGTCCGGAGCTGGAAACACGTGTTTTTACATGTCCATGCCACTTAGGGGGATATCTAACATGGTTGCCCCGAGCTGGAACCCAGGGGGTATCTAACATGGTTGTCCCGAGCTGGAACCATGTTTTTTTACGTGTCCAGGCCACCCAGGGGGATATCTAATTTGGTCGTCCCGAGCTTGAACCACGTGTTTTCACGTGTCCAGGCCACAGAGGGGTATCTAACATGATTGTCCCGAGCAAGGACCACGTGTTTTACGGGTCGAGGCTACCCTGGGTGTATCTAACATGGTTGTCCCGAACTGGCACCAAGTGTTTCACGTGTCCAGGCCACACAAGGGGATATCTAACATGGTTGTCCCGAGCAAGGACCACGTGTTTCAACGTGTCCAGGCCACCCAGGGGTGTATCGAACATGGTTGCCCAGAGCTGGTCCCACGTGTTTTCACGTGTCCAGGCCACCCGGGGGTATTTAACATGATTGTCCCGAATTGGAACCACGTGGTTTTACGTGTCCAGGCCGCCCAGGGGGGTATCTGACATGGCGGAACCGGGTGCTTTCACGTGTCCAGGCCACTTAGGGGGATATCTAACATGGGCCTCCTGTTCTGTATTGGGATATGTGCTCGGGGAGCGCTTTTCGCTTCCCTCCAGCCCCCAGGAGGCCCCAGGAGGCTCGAGAAGCGTGAAAACATATAGGATCTTGACGCACCAGGGCGGGGCAAGCGTGAAAACACATGGGCTCCTAACGCCACAGGGCGGGACACATGTGAAAACACATGGGTTCCGAATGCCCCAGGGCGGGAGATATGTGAAAACACATGGGTTCCTAACGCCCCAGGGCGGGGCAAGCTTGAAAACATATGATTCCCAACGCCGCAGGGCGGTGGAAGCGTGAACACACATGGGTTCCACAACGCTTTGGGGCAGCTACTATGTGCTCTGGCAGCTCGAGCTCAAGATCCAGATCAGTTCGGTCAGGACTCGGATGCAAAGGAGGACTCGACCCACAACGCTACTATAGAACACAATCGCGGCATGGCACATCGCAGTTCAGCACGGCGCAGCACAGCACAGCCCTCGGCACCGTACATCAAGATCGATGCACACAGCATTGCAACCTGGTACGTTCCTTGGCACGTTCCGTGGCGAGTCCCATGGCGCATCCCCCTGGCATGTCGCGCGGCGCGTCCCCTGGCACGTTCCGTGGCACGTCCATTGGCACGTTCCGTAGCGCGTCCGCTTGGCACGTCCCGCGGTGCGTCCCCATGGCACGCCCTCCTGGCACGTCGCTTGGCGCGTCTCATGGGACGTTCCGCGGCGCGTCCCCCTTGCATGTCCCCCTGTCAACTAGCTCTGGTGCAGCTACTATGTGCTCAGACAGCTCGAGCTTAAGATCCAGATCAGTTCGGTCAGGACTCGGATGCAAAGGAGGACTCGATCCACAATGCTACAGAGCACAATCGCCGCATGGCGTATCGCAAGTCAGCACGGCGCAGCACAGCACAGCCCTCGGTACGGTACATCATGATCGATAGACTCAGCATTGTTTTTGCCCGTCGCCTAATCAGGTGTATTTGAAGCGTTGCCATGCCTTACATTTCTACATTCCTTTCCGGGTTCGTGGGTCGATCATGTTCCGGGAAAGGGCGCGGGCCCAAGGTTCTTTTTTAGTATCGCTTCGTTTCCCCCAGCTTCGACCGGCGAAATTATTTGCTATAAACAACACTGTAAGGTCCCATTCGGCGTGGAAAAATTGAGGATGTCCCTAGCGAAACGCTGGTGTTTGAAATCCCGATCGATAAATCACAGGGTGCGGGACACAGTTGGATAAGAGGCACGAATCCGTGTGTTTTTCATGTGTTCCCATAGATTGGCCCTCTCCAGGGACACGAATCCGTATATTTTTACATATGTTTCTGTAGATTGGCCCTCTCCAGGAGGCCCCACGAGGTCCCAGGACACACAGGGGGGTATCTAACATGGCTGTCCCGAGCTGGAACCACGTGTTTGTACGTGTCCAGGCCACCCAGTCGGGTATCTAACATGATGGCCCCAAACTGAAACCAAGTGTTTTTACGTGTCCAGGCCACCCAGGGGGGTATCTATCATGATTGTCCCGATCAAGGGCCGCATGTGTTAACGTGTCCAGGCCACTCAGGGGTGTATCTAACATGGTTGTGCCGAACAAGGACCATGGTTTTAAAGTGTCCAGGCCACCCAGGGGTGTATCTAACATGGTTGTCCCGAGCTGGCACCATGTGTTTTTACGTGTCCAGGCCACCCAGGGGGGATCAAACATGGTTGCACAGAGCTGGATCCATGTGTTTTTACGTGTCCGGTTTAAAGTCATCCGGTTTGAATTCATCCGGTTTCAATTTATCCGTTTAAATTCAATTGGTTTTAATTCGTCCAGTTTAATTCGTCTGGTTTTAATTTGATTCATCCGGTTTTAATTCGTCCGGTTTTAATTCGTTCGGTTTTAATCCGTCTTGTTTACATTCATGCGGTTTTCATCCCCTCAGCTTCCACACGAATCACGCAAAACACAGCAGACGAAACCGAAACGGACGAAATAAAAGCGGACGAAGCAAAAGCGGACGAAACAAAAACGGACGAAACAAAAGCGGATGAAACAAAGCGGACGAAGCAACAGCGGATGAAACAAAAGCGGACGAAACAAAAGCGGACGAAACAAAAGCGGACGAAACAAAAGTGGACGAAACAAAAGCGGACGAAACAAAAGCGGGTTTGGGATACCCGTGTTGAATGGCACGCGAGTTAATATGAGCGAACATTTTTACATTGTTTGCTTTGGTTCGTGATGATGGTGATGACCATGAGGAGGTAGAGGAGGAGGTGGAGGAGGAGGAATAGAAAGAGGATGATACTGCTGGTGATGATGGTGATGATGAGCATGATGATGATGATGCTGCTGATGCTGATGATGATGCTGATGATGCTGATGATGCTGATGATGCTGATGATGATGTTGCTGATGAGGCCGATGATGCTGATGACGATGATGCTGATACTGACGATGCTGATGATGATGATGTTGATATGCTGATGCTGCTGATAATGATGCTGATGCTGCTGATGATGTTGATGATGTTGATGATACTGAAGATGCTCATGATGATGATGGTGATGATGATGATGCTCATGATGATGACGATGCTGATGACGATGACGATGACGATTATGACGATGATGATGACGATGCTGATGCTGATGATGATGGTGATAAGGATGACGATGATGATACTGATGATGACGATGCTGATGAGAAGGATCATGAAGATGATGTTGATGATGATGATGCTCGTGATGATGATGCTGATGCTGATTATTATCATTATTATTCTGATGATGATGCTGAGGATGATGATACTGATGCTGATGATGATGATGATGACGATGATGACGATGATGATGATGATGATGATGATGATGATGATGATGATGATGATGAGTATGCTGATGATGATGATGATGATGATGATGATGATGATGATGATGATGATGATGATGATGATGATGATGATGATGATGATGATGATGATGATGATGATGATGATGATGTTGTGGTGGTGTTGGTGGTGCTGTTGTTGAACTCTCATTCTTGAAGAATAAGTATTGTTGATCCCCCCCCCACAGGTGCACATGGAAGTGCCACCCGCGGGGCTCGCACCTTGTTTTTTCTCAAGGAAAGTCTTCCTGCTCAAACTGTGCCCCTGCCCCCCGGGCTACAACAACAACGGCTCCCGCCTGAGACTTCCTCGATTTTTACTCAGGACCCCCGCTCCCGCCTGAGACTTCCGCGCAATTTACTCAGGAAAGGCGCTCCCGTCTGAGACTTCCTCGCAATGTAATCAAGACCCCCGCTCCCGCCTGAGACTTCCGTGCAATTTACGTGGGAACGGCGCTCCCGCCTGAGACTTCTTCGAATTTTACTCAGGACCCCCGCTCCTGCGTGACATTTCCGCGCAATTGACTCAGGAACGGCGCTCCCGCCTGAGACTTCCTCGCAATTTAGTGAGGACCCCCGCTCCCGCCTGAGACTTCCGTGCAATTTGCTCAGGAACGGCGCTCCCGCTTGAGACTTCCTCGCAACTTAGTCAGGGCCCCCGCTTCCGCCCGAGATTTCCTCACAATGTACTCAGGACTGCGCTCTCGCGTGCGACGTCCTCACAAATTATTCTGGAATTGCGTTTCGGCGCTCAGGAACCACGCACGCGCCAAGGACGCCTTCACAACGTGGTATCTTCCCTCTTCCTTCGTCCTTCCCCCTCCCCTTCCTCCCACTCTCCCTCGTTCTTCCCCTCCTCCTCTTGCAGGGCCCGCGCCAATTCCAATGGCGGGCAGAGAGATGTACGCCCCCGAAGGATTGTCCGCCCGTTCCGGTTTGCCCGTACGTCTAAGCCCGCCGGCCCCAGCAAAGAGAAATAATCCCCCCGAAAGGGGTGTGATCGAAGACGAAGAGGGCGGGTTCGAGGGTGTAGGGTATACGTGTTGAATGACTCGCGGGCAAGTAAGAGCGTACAGCCTTAAAATGGTTGTTGTTGTTGTTGTTATTGTTGTTGTTGTTGTTGTTGTTGTTGTAGTTGTTGTTGTTGTTGTTGTTGTTGTTGTTGTTGTTGTGGTTGTTGTTGTTGTTGTTGTTGTTGTTGTTGTTGTTGTTGTTGTTGTTGTTGTTGTTGTTGTTGTTGTTGGTGGTGGTGAGGAGGAGGAGGTGGAGGAGGATGAAGAGGAACAAAAAGAGGAGGAGGAGGATGAAGAGGAAAAATGGAGGAGGAGGAGGAGGAGGGGGGAGGATGAGGAGATGAGGAGGAGGAGGAGGAGGAGGAAGAGGAGGAGGAGGGGGAGGGGGAGGAGGAGGAGGAGGAGGAGGAGGAGGAGGAGGAGGAGGAGGAGGAGGAAGAGGCAGGCCGTTGTATTTGGCACCTTTCGTCTTCACAATTTGTGGCTCTCTCCTGGAACTCGTGTGGGCCGTCTGGTGGCTGCCTTGTCCTGGGGTTCACTCGGAGCCCTCTTGGTCCGTGTATGGGGCCCTCTTGCGCCGTCTTGGGGCCCTCCTGGACCGTCTTGGGGCCCGTGGGTGCTTGAGGCCCGTCGTGGGGTCGTCTGGGCGCCATCTTGTGCCGTCAAAGGGCCGTCTAATGTCGTCTTGGGTCCCGCGGGAGGCCTTCTGGAGTCGTCTTGGGGCCGTTTGGGGTGCCTCTTGGGCAATCGTGGGTCCCTCTTGGGCCATCTTGGGCCCCTCGTGGTGGCCTCTTGGATCGTATTGGGGCCATCGTGGATGCTGTTTGGGTCGGGAAAGGCAAGACTGCGGGCATCCCGCAACGATCTAAATGGAATCACGGATTTTGGTTTCTTCGGACCTTGTTGGAGGTTGTCTTGTGGCCCTTTGGGCCCTCTTGGAGACATCTTGGGCCGTCTTGAGGCTACATTCGGCCGCCTCGGGGCCATTTTGGACCGTCGTTGAAGCTCGGGATGCGGATCCGTTGTTTTTTTACAAAGGGATTGGTCCCGGGAGCGCGGGTCCATCGCTTTTTTGGCCGAGGGATCGTGGCCTCGGGAGGGGGGGGGGCGGTGCACGCAGAGCTCCGCTAGTAGAGGGGGGGTTCCCTGATCAGAATACAGAAACCCTACCAGACAGCACTTGGCATTCTGTCACGCCTCAGCGTGCTAGGGTGCACAGTGGCGGATCTCAATGGAGAGGGGAGGGTCCGATCAGGACAAACATCAGTGACAAGGCTCCTGGAGGAGGAGGATGATGTTGAGGAGGAAGAAGTGGAAGAGGAGGAGGAAGATGAGAATAAAGAGGAATATTATCAATAAAAGTAATATGTTTCATACGACAAATCAAGATAAGGCGACTCAGACAAATACTAACAAGAAACATAAGACGAGGAGCAGGAGGATCATGTGAAGCAGGATGAACAGGACAAACCCCAGACTTATCATCGATATTGCAATACTTCCTCCCTCCAAGTTCCCTCTTCAGAGGCCCCTGCAGGAGTCATTCTACTGAAGGAAGTGCCCCGTTGGAAAAGAACCGTTTGAGAGTCCTGAACTGTGCCAGAACACCATTTCCTGGACTTCAACGCCGCGAATCACAATTGCTGTTGCGCCTTGACGATCTTGAATTGTGCCAGAACACCATTCCCGGGATGTCAACACCACAAGTCAACGTAACTGTTGCGCCCTGACAGTCCGACATCGTGCCAAAATACCATTTCTGGGATTTTAACCATGACTCCGTGTAGCTGTTGTAAACTCCTAAAACGAACGTGCCCGGCGTTAAGGCGAGAGCCACATTTTGAAAAGGAACCGCCCTCCATCCGTGAAGCTCGCACATTTTTCAAACGAATGGGCGCCAGGCGTAGGTGAGAGCTACATTTTTAAAACCAACCGCCCACCATGCATGAAACTCTTGCAAACGAATGTGCGCGGCGCTCAGGCGAGAGCACATATTGAAAATGACCCGCCCTCCATCCGT
>CAUYUJ010022334.1:123489-124979 GCA_963575745.1 Prorocentrum cordatum
GGGTTGGTCTTTGACTTATTAAGGTCGAAGCTTGAAGCGTCATCACATCTATCAAACAGTTTAGGTGTTTCAGTGAATTTCGCGTGTTGGAGGTTATTTGAGGGTCGTTTTGGAATTCTCTTAGGGCTTCTTGGGGCATCATCAGGGCACGTAGGGGCCATCTTGGGCAGTGCTGATAGCCTTCTTGAACTATCTCGGCCGTCGTGGATGCCATCTTGAAGCATCTTGGAGGAATATTGGGGCCATCCTCGAGAGCTTGGGAGGACGATGACGCATCTTGGATACCATCTTGGGCCGTTCAGGGGGATCATGGCCACTGTGACACCCATGAGTTGGGGCCATCCCCGCTATATTTCCTGTAGAGGAAGGAAGATGCGCATATGCCCGTTTCCACGTACGCCTCATTATATATACACACAGCACACATACACACATCTGCAATTGTCCATACATACATGTGTACATAAACAAACACGTAGTTACAACGCACCTAATCATACACATGTGCATATACATATGTGCACATACAAGCGCACACGCACATCTACTTATATATATATATATATATATATATATACAACACGCATGTGCACTATAGACACACTACATATACAAGCACACACGCACATCTATATATGCACATATACATATTCACATGTATGAACATACATATACTCTTTTACATATGCGTATCCGTATACATATGCATACGGATATCCATATGCACAAATGTGCTTACTAATATGTGCATGTAAGCACTCACGTACATGCATTTGCATGCACACATGCATATGTATATGGGCATAAACATATGCATGCACATATACATGCACACTTTCACCTACCTGTGCATATTCATGTGCATTTACACATTTCCACATACATATACACACACGTACACATATACAGATACATAGACATGTACATACATATCTGTACACACATACACACATACGTGTACGTTTGCAGACACATGTGCATCAACCATGATCGATACATGGCCGTTCCTACAGGCGCGTGTATGAAACCACGTTTGTGGATCATGGTTCTTGGAAACAGGTCGCTTTCAAGATGTGCGACCTTTGTGGTGCACTCTGCGAATGGGAGAGCATACATGCTGCAAAGTTTATGTTGCAGCACCTACGATGTAACGGCATTAGTTGCAGTTTCAGCTTTAGTGGTTGTAGCAATGGCCGTAGTGTTGCTGTTGTTGGTAGTAGTAGTAGTAGTAGTAGTAGTAGTAGTAGTAGTAGTAGTAGTAGTAGTAGTAGTAGTTAGTAGTAGTAGTAGTAGTAGTAGTAGTAGTAGTAGTAGTAGTAGTAGTAGGAGTAGGTAGGAGTAGGAGTAGTAGTAGTAGTAGTAGTAGTAGTAGTAGTAGTAGTAGTAGTAGTAGTAGTAGTAGTAGTAGTAGTAGTAGTATTAGTAGTAGTAGTAGTAGTAGGAGTATTAGTAGTAGTAGTAGTAGTAGTAGTAGTAGTAGTAGTAGTAGT
>CAUYUJ010022335.1:0-35000 GCA_963575745.1 Prorocentrum cordatum
CGGGACGGTCTCAGCTTCGGAGATCTCGTCGTCGGCGGGTGGCCCCGCTGGAAGACCGAACCAGGCATTGAACGCGACCTCGTCGACTTCGTCCCAGCCGTGGAACTCGTCGAAGAGGGTCACTGCGTACTCTTCCAGGGCTACGGTCACTTCAGCGTAGCGGGCCATCACGTAATACGTGGAGGAGCCCGCGGCGGGAGCCGCTTCTGGATTGACGTAAAACTCGTAGTCAATGTAGCCTATGTCATCCATAAAAGAGTTTTGAGCCAAATGTACGGATCCCTTTCCTTTCCCTTTCGGGCATTGATCGCGCAAATGTTCTGTGCTACCGCATGTATGACACTTCATAGTATTGCCAGAAGCGTCCCTAGGGTTGCCCCTCCGCCCTTTTCCCTTACCAGAGGTCCGCCTGTGACCCCGACCTTTGCCTCCGATAAGAACTTCTTCAAAAACTATATCAGTTAAGGACGTGAGGAAAACAGTAATACCCCTACCATGCATACGGCGTCTGCGACCCCCTTTGCCACGACCCTTTCCATATCGTTTGAAATGTCGGCGTACTGCACGTCTCACTTTTCTGACTGGTTTCTTCATAACGCGCCTCCAACGGCGTTTTGATTTGCGATAGGCCATAAAAGCGGCTTCCGCTCTTTGTTGTTCAGAAAGGTGAGTGTCATCCGCTGGATAGTCATTACCAGCAGAGACTATGCCATTGTGCTCATCGTCAGATGAAGTATCTGTGTCAGTGCCAGATTCAAACGGTGAGGGTGGCTGAGACCCTTGAGCGGATGACTCCGCTTGGCCCCAGAGGGTTGTGCCCGAGGGCGGGCTCGCAGTGTAGGCGGCGCCTGGCGAGTAGTTCGTCCAGGCGTTCGCCTCAGCTGCCTCTGCCGATGCCTGGCCAGTCTGCCCTAAAAGGGCAGTGGCCTCGTTGGGCATATCGGCTGGGTCAGCCCAAGGATTTGGCTCGCCAGGACCAGCGGGTGACCCCGCAGTCGTGCGTAGACACCTGCATGTGAGTGGTGCCCTGTGAAGATACCCGCTATGTTGCCAGGAGAGCGCTCGGCGACATGTCCGTAGTTCCTCATCCTGGTCAGCAGCCTGTCATAGTCTGCTTGTGTTCGGGGCATCTGATGATTAAAGGGCTCCAGCAGGTGTTGGGCTCGTGACGCGCCAACGCCTAACGCTCTGAAAAGGATCAGCGTTAGGATCTGAAAGTTGGGGATGACAAATCCAACAGAGTTAGCCTCGTCACGGGCCATCTCGAATCGAGCTAACACTGAGTCGATTCGCTCGCCCCTTTCGACGCGAAAGTCGATAAGGGCAGTGCCAGAGTTGAGCTGGCGCTCATCTTCCAGATTTTCAAATTTGGTGCTCAGTAAGTACAGTATATATGTTACTGCATCCGTTGGCTGTCCATTGACAGTTACACCATAATTGATGATCTGGGAGGGGACCTGCATGGCGATACGACGAGCAAGACCTTGAAGGCCTCGTTGTAGTGCTGCAGCTTGTTGTGGTGGTGTCATATTGCCGCTCGTTACGTTTAACCATGCATGTACTTCGCGAACATATTCGCGAAAAGGCGTAGTACCGGCAGGGTCCCATGAAGGGCCAGTAGTACGCGTGTCGTCCATCCCCTGCCGCATGTATCCCACAGCACATCCCATTATTACCCACAGAATGCCGAAGATAGTTATCTTAATCCAGTGCATGTGCATTTCGGCTTCGGTGATTGGTTTAGGCTGTGGTTTGTCAGGCTCTGGCGTAGTAGCCGTGAGGCGCCTGACTGGCACGGGATGCAGGTGGCCCCGCTGCGGGTAGCCCCGCAGGGTGACCACGTTCTCGATCGAGTTGCCGATTGGCATCTGGTGGAAGTCGAGAGTGAAGTGCGCAGTGAAGTAGGAGAGAGCGTCTCGAGTTCGCGGGTTGCCCCGCTAGCTCGATCGCGGACTGGCTCCGCTCCTCGCAGAGCCGGCGCAACATGGTATTCCACCGTAGTAGTAGTCCACCAAGTTGTGCCGTGGATTACTGGAATCAGAGCGAGAGCCAGCCACACGAGAGTGTAGCCAGCTCCGCTACCAAGTCGAAAACAAGCTGGTAAGCTTAGGTATGTGTTACGCTTTAAGCGTTGCCATATCCCAGGCTTTGGCTCATATCGCATGAGCAAGAGAGCAAGACGAAGCATGGGATCTGGAGTAAAGGATAGGATGGGCATCGTCAATGGAAAAGGTATTTTCCGATCTCTGATGCAAGTCGTGCGCCTCGGTGAGGCACAATCACATATTTGGCCGGGCCCGGCTTGAGCCAGGCACGGCAGCGGTACATGCTCGATTTATACCTCGCCTTTAACCTTCTCCGTTTAAAGTCGCAGTCCCATGTGGAGCATGAGGAGGCCGCTTGCTTGATGCACGCGCTCAGGGCCACCGTGCATTGCCATGGGCAGGCGGAGCGCTGGAACCAGATCTGGCCACACGTGTACGTTTGTCCAACTCTCGCCCAAGTTTGGGCGCGCCATGTGTATCCAGCTTATGTTCGGTCGGGCATGTCCCCTTGCAGGCGGGCGTTAGAGGAAACATTCTAATATTTTTATAAAGCGGAATACCAAAAAGAGTATGAACAAATCGTCCCCTGACTATGGTTGGACTATCGTTGGATATTCCTCCCGCGGAGTCCGAGCTGAGTCCGAAGGTTTATGTGTATGCAGTGGCTTCTGCTCCCTGCCCAGCGCATCCTCCTGCACCTCGGCCTGCCGATCCTCCTTGTTTTGCTCTAGTTGAAGCTTTGGGGACGCATCTGGTGTTTTTTTTTCTATTCCTCCTCCTGCAGCATTCTACTCAACCTCCTCCCCCTCCTCCCCGTCTCGTGCTGCTCCACCTTCGTCATTCCAAACACATCCCCTCTTCCTCCTCTTCCTCTTCCCCCCCCCCCCACACACCACCCATTCGAAACAGTCTCATACCCCTCCGCCTCCTCCTCCTACTCCTCCTCCTCCCCCTCCTCCTCCTCCTCCTCCTCCTTACCATCATCACCGTCACCATCACCATCACCATCACCATCACCATCACCATCATCATCATCATCATCATCATCATCATCATCAGCATCAGCATCAGCATCAGCATCAGCATCATCATCATCATCATCATCATCATCATCATCATCATCATCGTCATCATCATCATCAGCATCATCATCATCACCTTCACCATCGTCATCAGCACTGCCATGATCATCAGCATCAACATCATCACCATCATCCTATCTCCCTTCCTTTCCCCTTTGGGCCAGACTGACCTTCTGGGCGCGCGGTTTTGGCGCGCGGCTTTGGGGGGGGGGCGGCAAGCCCAGGCGCACAGGCCGCTGCCATATCGCACCGCACATCCGGCGACCGCGGCGGCCACGGGGCCCGCACCCAGGAGCCGCTCCGGCGAAAGTAGGTAACCGATCTCTATACACCGACGCGTTGTCTGGCCCTGCAGTGGGACTCGCATACAAGAACGTGGATCCTGGTGTATGCGGGATCCTGGTGTATACATGTTTCGTTGCTTCCCCTTGTAAACGGATAAAACAGCTATACACCACACCGCCCCAACGTCGCCCCCGACCCTCAAAAAGCCCGGGGGGGGTGCGAAACAGCCCGCCACTGGTCATGTAGATGCTTCAGTTTCCGGGAGAGGTTACTCCTACGCGCAGTCGGCGCGAGGCCCTGGCGGAGGAGGAGGTCGGGAGGAAGAGGAGGAGGAGGAGGAGAAGGACGAGGAGAGGGAGGAGGACGACGAGGAGGGAGAAGGAGGGAGGAATGGGAGGCGGAGGGAGGAGGGGAGAAGTATGGGTACCCTCAAAGATGACGAGAAGAGAGCATCGGACACGGCGCGAGAAGAGGGCAAGATGATGTTTCTCCCGCCCAAAAAACTAGTTCTCAGAAGTCGAAATCGTTGATGATGGCTTGAGCATCGCGGAGAGCTGTGTGTTGAAGGACTGACGCTCGACCCACACCAGCTGCTCAGCGATCACGGTGAAGGACAGCTGCTCGGTCGATGCAGACGCCGCAGCAGGCGCCGAATCAGAGCTCCAGGTAGCAGAACTCGTTGATGGCGTAACGGTGTGCGTCTTCTCGTCGGGCTCGGGCGGCAGCGCCATCTCGACAGCCTGTCTCGGCACTAGCAGGTCGACAGTCTCGCTCGGCGTGAGCCTGGTGTCGGAGTCCACGGGCTTGTTCGTGATCAGCGGGGAGGAGAGCTGGATGGCATTCAGAACCTCCTTGCAGCCGTTCCTGCACGCAGGGCTCCGAACGTTATCGCAGAGGCCATTTTTTGTAAAGCTCTGCAAGTGGTACGAGCCGCCCCGAAGGTCAGGAAACACCTCGTGGCCTTGAAGCCGCCGTATGTATTGCTCAAGGGAGTCGATCTGCTGCTGCATCTCCAGCGCGTCGCTCTCGATGCTTTGGCAACGCTCCTCGAACTTGTCGACGATCTCGCTCCGCATGTTGTTGATCTTGAGCGCCAGCGCAGGGAACTGCATCTTCAGCTCCTCGGCGGTGGTCCGGGCCGCTGCATCTCTACGAACTTCCGGCGTGGATCTTCAGGAGCGGGAGGCGGTGCAGACGTCGTGCGGATCTTCGTCAAGGCGGCAAGCTCGGAACGCGTGTCGACGACCTGCTGCTGGATCTCGCTGATATTCGCCATCAGCTCCGTGATGACCTGCTCTTAGAAGGAAGCGACGGCGGACTGCATGACGTTGGAGAGCATCGCGGATTGCTGTGTGTTGAAGGACTCGGACCACAGCGTGAAGCACGCCTGCAGCCTGCAGTCGAGCTTCTGATCGACCATGGAGAGGAGCAAGCTCTTGAGCGTGAGGATCTTCTCGTCAATCGTGGCGTGCAGGGTGTCGCTGAGCTGCGTGGCGTGCCGGAGCCGGGCTCCACGGGCCCCACAGCACACTCCGTCTCGGGCGGGGAGGACGCGGCCAGCGAGTTCAGATCGGGGAAGACGGTGTCGTAGGCGTCCGCCCAGGAGACGCGCTTGTCAGCAGTGGGGAATGTAGTAGGACGCCTTGGCGAGGATCTTCGCCTCGCGGGATACGGCTGCTGGGACCGTGATGCAAGCCAATGCGGGGCCAGCACGAGGGTGTAGGAAGCCTTTGTCCACCGCACCTTGGCGGCGAGCATCCAGGGCGGCGAGTGAACGGCGACCGCGAGGACGTAGTGGGTTGTTGAGCATCACCGCGAGTGCAGCGTAGATGAACGTGAACGAGAAGAGGACCCGGACTATCATGCCATGGCCTCCGCGCTTGCAGAGTCGCCGCTCGGGTCCCAGAGCTGCGCGCGCGCGGGATTGGCACTTGAGCCAAAATAGCCACGGAGGGAGGAGGAGAGGAGGAGGAGGAGGAGGAGAGGAGGAGGAGGAGGAGGAGGAGGAGGAGGAGGAGGGAGGAAGAGGAGGGGGGAAGAGGAGAGGAGGAGCAGGTGGGAGGGATGCCTGCCCCGGGGGGCCCGCGGGGCAGCCCGCCGCGAGAGCAAAGGCCCCCCGCCGGCAGCGCTCAGGGGCGCTCCCGGACCCACACGTCGCCGTCGCTCCACACGAGCCTGCCGGCCGGGCGGCGGCGGCCCCTCCGCGGCGGCCTCAGAGGCGGCGGCGGAGGGCGCCCTGTGGGCGGCGGCGGGCGCAGCTCGGAGGCGAGCGCGCGGGGGGGGGGGGCCGGGCAGGTCGTGCAGGGGATCGAAGAATCGCAGAAACATCAAACCTGGGAGATCTGCTATGTCGTCCTACAGGCGGATGTAATTTGGAAGAAAATGCAAACTAATCAAAACGAATATCAAAAGTAGACCAGATGGCACGGGAAATCGTCGCCATATACTACGTCCTACCTGTTCTTGGATATCCCCCCTGAAGAGGAACTTGCCAGGCTTGACAGGAGTGGGAAGGAGCAGGCCTCCTCAGAAGGCGGCGGGGCCTCTCTCGGAGGCGCTCCGGCCGCCCGAAACACCTCCCCTGCGCCCTCGGGGAGGGCTCACACGGAAGACACTCCTCGGAGGCCAAAGGGGCGCCTCCCCGGGCCTTCTCAAAAAAAGGCCTTCTCCTCGAGCCGCCGGGCTCGGCGTCGCGGGCTCGCCCCTCGGCGCCGGCCGGGCTCGCCGCCGAGCACCGCCGCCAGCCGGCAAGTCGCCTTCCCCCCCCCCCCCCCCGGGGCTCGCCGCCGAGCACCGCGGCGCGGCGGAGGCCGCGCGGCGGCGGGGGGGGGGCAGGCGGCGGGGGCCGCGGCGGCGGGGGCCGCGGCGGTGCGGCGCGCGCCTGTCGTCCTCGTGCAGGCTGGCGGAGAAGCTCTCCGTGACCCCCTCGGCGGTCAGCTCGCACGAGAAGCTGCCATCGCCGAGGGGCCGCAGGCACACCTGAAGCGACGACGTCCTGAAGCTCTGGGCCGGGAGGAGGACGGCGGCCGAGGATCGACGACTCCGACGAAGACCACGGCGGCGGCGACGAACAGACGGACGACAACGACGACGACGACAACGACGACGACGACGACGAAGACGACGACGACCGCGACGGCGACGGCGACGACGTCGGCGAACCGACCGATGACGACGGCGGCGGCGACGTCGACACGATGCTGCCGCTAGCGGCGACAACGACACAAAGAGTAGGGCAATTTTGGGGGGCAGTTATCCCTGTCCGGGCCTCGGGCCCGTCAGCCCACTGGAGCTTGGCGCCGCATATGGTGCCCATCCACTCGCCGGTTTCCTGGGGTACAAGAACGAAAAGGAGCGGGAGAAGCTGAAGGAGCGGGAGGAACAGGAGGGGCAGGGAGGGCAGGACGAGGAGGCTCGGGGAGGAAAACGAGGAGGGACAACTTCGGGAAACGGGTGGCCAAGAGAGAGAGAGAGGGAGACAGCGCGCAACACCTCGGACAGAAGGCCTGTTCAAGCCCGCCCGAAGGCTACAGGCCTGACTCAGACGGCGGGAGGCGCCACGAACTGCGGGTGGTGGGACGACCCCCCCCCAAGACGCGGCCTAGAAGGGCCCCTGGCTGGACAGCAAACTGGGCGTGCCGTGACCGGCCCGCTCAAGGGCCCCGTCGGCGCTCCCTTGGCAGCGAGGCGGCCCCTCCTCCTCCCCCTGCCGCCTTGGCCGCCGCGGCCTGGGCGCCGAGGTCCTCGGGCGCGGCGGAGCGGGGGCGCGTGGCCTCGGGGCGGTCGCGCACCTTCCCGAGATCCTCGCGCGTGCTCTTGACGGACTCGGCGGCGGGGCCGCGAGGTGCTTCTCTGGACGTCCGCCTGCAGGCTGGCCGACGAGGCTGGCGACCTGCGCCCGGAGCTGCTCCTCCTCCCTGGCCGAGACGTCGAGCCCCTGCAGGGCGAACATCGCCCCAGGCTGGACCTCCATAGCCGCCACCTCCTCGGAGAGCGGCCCGGGAGATGTCGCTGGCCGCGACCTGCGCGGCCGCTGGCCTGGCCTCGGCCGCCGCCGCCGCCGCCGCCGCCGCCGCCGCCGCCAGGCCCGCTGGCGCCGCAGGCCTCCTCCGCCTCACGGCCGGCCTCCGTGACCCCCCGAGGCTGGGCGCCTGTCCCTCGAGCCGCACACTCCGCTCAGCGGCAGCCCCGTCCCGCTTCCTCGCCGGCGCGGGGACTCTGCCCAGCCGCCGGCGCCAAAAGGCTTCTCGAGCCGCTGGCAGTCCAGCCAGCCCTCCGCGTCCCTGGCGGCCTCGAGGGAGCGTTGGAGGGCCGGGCCTCGGCGCACCGCGCCCGTGCCCGCGCCTGGTCGAGCGCCACGTCGGGGTGCTCGGGCGGCGGGGGCGGCGCCCGGGCGATCGCCAGCTGGTCGACGTGCTCGAGCGCGGCGCGGTCGGCGACGGCAGGGAGGGTGGCGCGCAGCTGCCGCAGGAGCTCCTCCTGCGACGGCGGAGCTCCCTTGGCCCCCATTGCCGCCCCCATTGCCGCCCCGCGGGCGGCCATGGCTGCGCTCGCTGGCCCCGCCAGGGCCCCGTGCGCCGCTGGGCTGGCGCGCTTGAGGCCTGGCGGGCTGCAGGGGCCTCGAGCAACTGTGGCACGCGGTGCTCTTCTTCCGGCTACACTTCCGCCCGCGCGCCCGACATTTGGCATACTGCTGCTTCTGGTACCAAGACTGCTCACTCCCTTTTCCATTGCCGCCCAGTCGCAACGCCGAGGGCTGAGAGGCTGCCCCAACCAGGAGCGAAAATGGTTGCTCCCCTACATGAGCTCACTGGATGCTGGGCCGAGGCAGCCAGGCCTGGGAAGGGGCTGCCCCCTCCCAGCTCGGCCGCGAGCCTCTGGAGTCGGGACGGGGGGAAAGCTCCGTCTTGAGCCAGAACGGCTAAGTGCAGGAGAGGACCAGGGAGGGTGAGAAGGGAGGACGATGCTGGGGAAGAAACACATGGGCAGGACGAGGAGCAGAAGGAGGAGTGGAGGGGGAAGCTGATGCCGAGGAGGCAGGGAACAAAAAGGGGGGGGAGAGAACGAAGCATACGTGGAGGAGGAGAAGGGGAGGAGAGGGAGGAGGGGGGGCGAGGAGGAGGAGGGGCGAGGAGGAGCGAGGAGGGGCGAGGAGGTGGATTCGCAGCAGCAGCGCTGGGAGGGAGGCGCGGGATTTCCTGGGAGACCCAGGCGCCGGCGAGGGCGGCGGAGCCCGGCGCTTCCGGGGCGGGCCCCGCGCGGGAGTCGTGGGCCGGCTGGGGCTCCAGGGTGTCCTGGGCCCTCCTCCTCCTCCTCCTCCTCCTCCTCCTCCTCCTCCTCCTCCTCCTCCCCTCACTCCTCCTCCTCCTCCTCCTCCTCCTCCTCCTCCTCCTCCTCCTCCTCCTCCTCCTCCGCCTCCTCTCCTCCTTCCTCCTCCTCCTCCTCCTCCTCCTCCTCCTGCCTCCTCCTGCTCACTTCCTCCCTCCTCCTCCACTTCCTCTCCTCCTCCACGTCTGCTTCCTTCTCTCCCCCCCTCTTTTGCCCCTTGCCTCCTCCACACCGTCCTTCTCCTCCCTCCCTCCTCCTGCTCCTCATCCTATCTATGTCTTCCCCATCATCATCATCATCATCATCATCATCATCATCATCATCATCATCATCATCATCATCATCATCATCATCATCATCATCATCATCATCATCATCATCATCATCATCATCATCATCATCCACCCTCCTCATCCTCATCATCTTGGTTGTCTGTCTCTCTCTCTCTCTCTCTGTACGTATATATATATACACAATATAGATACGTGTATCGCTAGTGTTACGTGTCTGTCTCTTTGCCCCTATCTCGCTCTTTTGTTTGTCTCTCTCTCTCTCTCTCTCTCTTTCCCTGCATGTCTCTCTCCCTCTCTATGTGTTCTCTCTCCCTATTTCTCGCGATCTCTTTCCTTGATTCCCTGTATGAATGTAAATGTCTGTATGTTAAAATACAATAAAACAACTGACGACGTAATGGCTACCTCAAAGAGCGTGCCAGGGCTCAGCAATCCTGAAACCAGCGCTCCAACATTTGGACGGGATGATGGAGCCGAAATGGGGGCAGGGTCGGGAAGAGGTGCCCTAACAGTATAAGCAAAAGGTTGCACCGAAACAACAGGTATGGACAGCAAATGCGCGGAGGCAGGGAGGCTGAGTCCACCCTCGGCTGAATCTTCTGCAGAAAAAATGAGGCGCCAGCTGTAGTGCAAAAAATGTGGTGTATTTGGTCAAATAACAATGGGTTGTCAATTCGGCTGGTAGCGTAAGCATCCCATCCTCCCACCCGCAACTTGTTTTTCAAAACCCATGCGGCCGCGATTGCGGTGACTGCTTGGCACTACTACCTGTCGCATTCCTGCGGCCGCGCTGGCCCGCGCACGCTCGCGCGCAGAGTGGCCAGCTGGTTTGGCACAACTGGCGCGGACGAGATGGCGCTTACCGATGGGAGTTGCCCAAAGTGTCTCACAAGCCATGCTGGCGCGCGGCCACTTCAGTGCGTGTCGGTAACTCGTGCAGGAGCGATGTCATGATTGCGTCGATGACGGCTGCAACGAAGATGATAGTAGTGTTGGGATGGTGGTGGCGATGATGACGATGAACACGACAAGACCAATGACGGCGGTGATGCTGGTGACGGCGATGACGAGGATGATGAGTGAACGCCAATGGCGGCAATGGCGGCGATTGACGAAGACGATCATGCGACGATGCTGCTGAAGGCGATGGTGTCGAAATACGCACGCAGACATGCCATAAAGGCTGTGAGACCATCTTTGCTGAAAAGACATGGTGTGTGCCATTGGAGTTTGAGAAGCTCCATCTTGGGACTTCGACAAAACCAGTCGGCACGCGCGCGCGTCGCGGAGCGCGCATGTGGCCCGCATGGTAGTACATTTGGAACGGATCCTTGCCCTGGGCGCTTGCGAGGATGCACCGCATGAAGTATGAGAAATCGCGTTCTGGACGAGATTGCACAAATCATGCGGTTCCCTGTGCTTCCAGCACGTGCACGCAGGATGGTAGCATGCAGCGCTTTTGGCGATAAAAGCTGTCATGTTCTGTAGCGTGCAACAAGAACGTGCTTGGTACGAGTCTGACATGTGCGCTTGTGTATGGGACTTGTGTTCTAGTTGAAGAGGGTTCTTGGATCATTACCTCTTGCAATACACGGCTGTGCGGGGATGGGGTTGCTTGACAGGGATGCCCGAGGGAGACCGATACTGGCTGGGCTGGGATGGTCTGGTTTCAGATGGAAGATGAGCGATGAGGCAATATTGTGTAATCTGAAATGTCCCGAGGGGGGTTGGTACAACCGGGGTGGGGAGGATGGTGGAGTCGACTTTTTGATAGGAGAATATAGAGGGTGCGACCTACGCGTTGCAGCCAATGTGGTGCAAGCTAAGAAGTGCAAGCTATGGGATTTAAGCTACGGGGTGCAAGTGCGTTCTACGGGGCACAACGCATGTGGTGCAGACTAGGGGGGTGCACGCTTGCTGGAGCCGTCTGCGTGGTGCAGCGTATCAGATTCAACCAGACATGCCGGCCAAGAGGCGCCCAAGAGGCGCCCAAGAGGCAAAGAGCACGGAGAGCGCAGCCAATGCACGAGGCGTCCGCAGGGCGCCCATTGAGCGAAGAACCCCCGCCGGAGAACCCGGCCGACGCACAAGGCGCCCGCGAGGCACCCACGGGCGGCCGGGCGAAAATCCCCGAAGAACCCAGCAAACGAACGAGGCACCAGCGATGCGCCCAAGTGCGCAGACCAAGCGACAACCTTGGCAGTGCAAGCACCAACCGGGGCACATGGAACCTCCAGCAACTCGCATCCGACCCCCTTTCTCTGTTCCGCCACCTCCGGAAACGACGACGACCTCCACCGCCCCTGATACTCGACCACACCCAAAGACGACTACGAAAGCAGTGGCGCCGACGACGGCGGCGACGACGAAACCCTCTAGGATGGCGACGACGACGACGACGATGACGACGAAAACGACGACGAGGCCATCGAAGACCGACGCCCGTCTCCTGCGGCCCCGCGACGACGCCGGCACCGCCGCGCCTCTTGGCCTCCCCCGCCCACGGCTCCAGGTACGCACGCCTGCCGGGCGGGGCCAGGGAGATCAGCGGCCGCGCCGCCCCCCTTGTGGAGCGGAGAGGGCCCAGGGCCACGTCGCGCCGCGAAGTTCCTCCAGGGGGCCAGACCAGACTTCCAGGAGGTGCACGGAGCGGAGGGCCGATCTGTTTCCAGCATGCGGCATCCGCCTTAGCGCCCCCGCGCCGCGCACAATGCAGCTCTTTCTCTCTCTCTCTCTCTCTTTTTCTCTCCAGCGCCGCGCATTCTCAAGAGAACAACAGCATTCGCCTTTGCTCCGCGCACATTCGTTCTTTGAAGCTTCGAGCAGCTGCAAAGATGGATGGGAACCGCTCCTTTTCCAAATGCCGCTGTCGCTTCGGATGCCTGCTGAATTCTACGACCCGAAACTACACATGGTGGAACAATGACGCGGATGAAGGGCGGTCCCTTTCAAAATGGGGCTCTCGCAGGTAGCTGCCACAATGTTTGACGGGAACGTTGAGTTGTTGATACTTACACGTCAGTCGGACGAAGTAGGTAAAACCATAAAGTAGGAAGGCGGCGAAAGAAGATTGGGTTCAGGTCCTCCCAGGTAACAACATAACGCAACGAAAACAAACCGACTCTTGAAGCAGGAAGGCGCTTGAAGTAGATTGGGACCTAGGAGTTCAGAAATGCCAACTGTCAACGACCAGCGTGTACCGCTGGAGACATCATTGGTTGCATCATCATGCCTCTTTGCGCTTTCTCTGCTTTCTCTTAGTGTATGGATGGAAAACATGGACCCGTAACGCAGCGGGGTCTGGCCAGAGTGACATGCCCGCCTGGGCTCGTCACTCGTGGTGGGGAGCTTCCCGCAATGGGTAGGAAGACGTGCAGATATGTTGCGGGGATGGGACTGTGATAAGCGTTTTGATAAGCGCTTAAGGGAATAAACTATGAGATCCGCGCGGGTTCTCCGGATCGGCGCTGGACCCTCCTGGCGGCGCCTCAGGCGCCGCCCCTGCCGCGCTCCGCGCGCCAGGGCGGGGGGTCCAGCGCGGACCCGAGAAATCCGCGCGGACCTCCGAGTTGTTGCGTCTATGTCATTGTTCGTTCCCCTAGCGTTACCATCATCATCGTCACCTGCATCGCTACTATCATCCTCGCGTCTTCCTTTTTGGCGCTGCCATGATGCCGCGCCCGCCCAAGTCGCCGACTTGCACTGAAGTGTCCGCTGGGAAGAGCCCAGCGGTCAGCGCCACCGCGGCGACGCGGCAAACTAGCTGGCCGCTGCGCGCGCGAGCATGCGCGGGGCAGCGCAGCCGCAGAGATGCACCAGCCAACTCCAAACACTCGTCGCAATCGCCGCCGCATGGGTTTTGCGAAACAAGTTGCGGGTGGGTGGGTGGGATGCTTGCGCGAGCAGTGGAGTGGACACCACACTGCGAACAGAAATCATTTACACCACATAGATTGCCCCACGCAACATGGCTTAAACCAAATAGAAGGCGCCATATCCGCCACCGTGCCATTGAGGCACGAGTTGGAGTGTCCTCAGGTCCTTGGCCAAATCCCTTCAAGCCTCAGGATTGAAGATTTTCGCAGGGCGCGGACCCAAGAGTGCCAAATCTCTTAGGGCGTACCGCGTGCCGCGTGGCCCCTGGGGCTCCCCGCGCCCTATCGCGTGACCTGTTCGGGCCCAAGAGGACCCAATACTAAGACAAAAAGGCTGCATGACGCCCACGACGGTTTCCCCAAGACGCCCCCAGAGGCCTCCAAGAGGCCTCCGAGCAGGGCCCCCAAAGACAAGAATTATGGACTTCCCGACGGTGGTTGAAAGATGTCGGCTTTACCGTTTTTGTCGGCTTCCCGACGCTCAAAGGCGGCTTAAGAGGCCCTCAAGATCGCCCCAAGACGACCCAAAAAGCCTCCAAGAGGGGCCCAAAACGGCTTCAGAGGGACGGAAAACAGCCTAAGAGACCTCAGGCTCCAAACTTGTCCCCAAGAGGCCTCACAACTGTCCCCCGAAGGCCCCTGAGAGCGCCCCGAAGAGACCTCAAGAAGCATCCCTGAGGACTCTGACCCACAATCCAGGCACGGTGGCGGGATGGGCCAAAGGCAATTCGACACGTAGCGCCCCGCAGTTGCGGGTAAGAGTGAGGGGGCGGCGGGGACGTCGGCAGTCTGCGAGGATCTGAAGAAGCCCGCCGCTGGCGCCGAATTCTTTGCAAATTATACAACGAGCTCGCCGCAGGCGCCGATGTTTTCGTTGAAGCTATGTGAGTGGTTCGCGGGGTGGTTCGCGGGTGGTTCGCGGGTGGGTCGCGGGTGGGTCGCGGGTGGGTCGCGGGCCGGGTCGCGGGTGGGTCGCGGGTGCATGGCGGGAAGGTCGCGGGTGGGTCGTGTGCGGGTCGCGGGTTGGGTCGCGGATGGGTCGCGGGTGGGTCGCGGGCGGGTCGCGGGCCGGGTCGCGGGGGGGACGACGACAACATATAACACACAATGAACAACAAACAACAAACAACACACAACAAGCAACACATTACAAACAACAGCAACAACAACAACAGCATCAACAACAACAACAACAACAGCAGCAGCAACAACAGCAGCAGCAACAACGACAACCAACACAACCACCACCACAACAACCACAACAACAGCATCGACACATGTTCGCTCTTATCTGCTCGAGTGTCATCCGACGTGTATTTCCCAAACCCTCGATACCCGCCCTCTTCGTCTTCGATCGTACCCCTTTTGTGGGGTATCTCGTTCTTCACTGCAGGCCAGCCCCAGGCAAGAGGCGGGGGGCGGCCGCGGGCCGTCGGCCCGGCCAGCGGCAGCGGTGACTAACAGCAACCCGACCCCAAGAGGGACGGACAGGGGACCGACCACGACGACGACGACGACAACGACGACGACGGCGACGAGCGAAAGCGTGAGTGAGAGCGAGAGTGAGAGCGACAGCGGGGCCACGAAGGGCAGCGGGGGGGCCACGAAGGGCGACACCGGGGCCACGAAGGGCATGCGTATGAAGCCACGACGGGCGCGAACAAGCGGGGGCCACGAAGGGCAAATCATACGGGGCCACAGGGCAACGACGGGGCCACTGATGGTAGCAACGGGGCAACGTAGGACAGCGAGGGGGCCACAAAGGGCGACAGTGGGGCCACGAAGGGCATGCATATGAGGCCCTGACGGGCGCGAACGAGCGGGGCCCACAAAGGGCATACGTGTATTGGGCCGCAGGGGACAAGGACGGAGCCACTGAAGGCAGCAACGGGGCCACGAAAGGCAGCGAAGGGGCCGCGAAGTGCGACAGCGGGGCCACAAAGCGCATGCATATAGGGCCACGACGGGCGCGAACGACCAGGGTCCACGAAGGGCATACACGTATGGGGCCACGAAAGGCAACGAGGGGGCCACGAAGAGCTGCAACGGGGCCACAAAGGGCAGCGAGGGGGCCACGGAGGGCTGACGGGGCCACGAAGGGCAGCGAGGGGGCCACGAAAGGCTGCAACAGGGCCACGAAAGGGCAGCGAGGGGGCCACGAAGGGCTGCAACGGGGCCACGCAGGGCAGCGAGGGAGCAACAAAGGGCTGCAACGGGGCCACGTAGGGCCGCGATGGAGCAACGAAGGGCTGCAACGGGGCCAAGTAGGGCAACGATGGGGCCACGAAGTGCGGCAACGGGGCCACGAAGGGCAGCGATGGGGCCACGAAGGGCTGCAACGGGGCCACGAAGGGCAGCCACGGGGCAACGAAGAGCTGCAACGGTGCCGCGAAGGGCAGCGGGGGGGCCACGAAGGGCTGCAACAGGGCCTCGAAGGGCAGCGATTTCCACATCCCTATATAAACTGTGAGGGAGTCATAAGCGTGAGCGCGACGGTGCCTGAGTGTCGGTAGCGCGGCGCTTCAGCAAATCGCGGAAATTTCCGACGCAAGAAAACGATTCTCGAGAAAATTGCAAACAAGTGTCCGGCGAGAGCGCGACTCCAGAGCGCCGAGAGAGCGATTCCTCAATAAATTGTAGGGAGGCCCCAAGCGAGAGCGCGATTCCTGAATAAAATGCGTGGAAGTCTCGGGCGGGAGCGGTGGTCCGGGCTAAATTGCGAGGAAATCTAAAGCGGGAGCCGTTGAATTTTCATTTCTGCAGAATAATTATTGTTGATCCCCCTGACCGGTGCATATTGTTTTTTCTGATTCAAGATGTGTGCCCCTCGACGCTCGCACCCTGTTCTTTGACAAGAAAATCTTCCTGGTCAAACTGCGCCCCTGGCCCCCGGGACTACAACAACAACGACTCCCGCCTGAGACTTCCTCCATATTTACTCAGGACCCCCTCCTCACGTTTGAAACTTCCTCCAATTTGTTTCAGGAACGGCGCTCCCGATGCGGCCTCCTCACAATTTTATCCGGGTCGAACTGCGTCGTTGCTCCCCCGGGCTACAACAACAACGGCTCCCGCTTGAGAATTCCTCCAACTTCACTCAGGACCCCAGCTCCCGCTTAAAACTTCCTCCCAATTTACTCAGGATCGGCGCTCCCGCCTGTGACTTCTCGCAATTTAGTCAGGACCCCCCTCCCCATCTGAGGTTTCCTTACAAATTATGCAAGAACGGCGCTCCCGCTGAATTGCGCTCTCGCCTGCAACTGGTTCGCAATTTATTTAAAAATCGCGTTATCTTCGCTCAGACACCACACTCGCGCCAAGGACGCCGTCGCACTTCACCTAGGAATCGCGCTCTCGCCCTACTCAAACATCCCGTTTGAATGTCCCACCCGCCCGACCCGCCCGTCAGAGGATCGCCCGCCCGTCGTGGGCTGCCGCCCGAGACTTCATTGTGGAATGGCGCTTTCGCCTAGGACTTCTTCGAGCGTTCGCACTCTTACCTTCCTGCTCCTCCCTCCTCCCGGGCCGCCCCCCTCCTTCCGATTCCCTCTCCCTCGCACGTCAGCTGATGTTGAACTTTCATTCCTGAAGAATGATTTATGTCGGTCCCTCCCACCGGCGCGGTTTGTTTCTCAATCACAGTGCGCCCCTCGACGCTCGCACCCTGTTTATCTGACAGGGGAAGTCATCCGGGCCAAACTGCGCCGCTGGGCTCCCGGCTACAACAACAACAACAACAACAACAACAACAACGACAACAACAACAACAACAACGGTTCCGCTTCAGGCGCGCCCAGCGAAGCCCCGCCACGCCGCCCGCAGAGGCCCCTGCCGCAGCCCACAGAGGCGCCGAAGGCGCCCGCAGAGGTCCCGCCAAATTGCCCTCTCAGGAACCCAAACCAGCCCGCAGAGGCCCCGAACGCGCCCACGGAGGCCCCGCCACGCTGCCCACTGAGGCCCTCGGCGCAGCCCACCGAGGCTCCGAACGCGCCCACAGAGGCCCCGCCACGCTGCCCACTCAGGCCCCAAACCCAGCCCACAGAGGCCCCGAACGCGCTCACAGAGGCCCGACCCCGCTGCCCACTGAGCCCACCCCGCTGCCCACTGAGGCCCCGAACGCGCCCAAAGAGGCCCCGCCCGGCGCGCTGTGGTAATGGTGCTCCGTTACTGTATATCACTCATATAAGATTCCCGCACGTTCGAATCCCAGCGCTGTGATTCATGAAATCGGGCTCCCACTTCACCTCCCACGGGACTGCTGGGCAACGACACTGTCCACTGCCATAGGTCGTTACCCCGCACGCGGTAACCGCCGCGTCATAGCTAATGTAACGGGGCCCCAGTGTCGATTGCCGAATCCCATAGGCAAGTGCCAGAGCTCGCTGCCTCTGATTGCTGTTTCGCCTCCCACTTCTAGCTGGGCAGCGCCAAAGCCAGCTAACACTATGCGGCTTTCCCGCTCGCCGTGAATGCCGCATGTCGTGCAGCAGCAACGAAGCCCGCGGCCACTGCTGGTTCCTCTCACCCACCCTGGCCTTGCAGCGCTCTAGGGGATGGCATCGGGCACCACATTCGCCTCCAACACCTCGCCGAGCAGCACCAGAGGTGTTACATGGCGCTGTTTATGGCGTGACGCATGGCGAAGCCTTTGATAACCTGTGTTGGAATGGCTGGCGCAAGCCATGGCGCGAGCTGAATCGCAACTCACAGCGCAAATCATCGTCGCCCCTCCCTCTTGCCCCTCCAACCCCTCCCTTCATCCGATCCTTTCGTCCTCTCTTTTTGTCGCTTCCCTTTCCTTTCTCTGTTTGTGGGTTTCTCCAAGTACACGTGGCCAAGAAAGAATATAACCCACCACAAGGGGGCATGATCGAAGACGAAGAGGGCGGGTATCCAGGGCTTGGGAAATGCATAGTGAATGACACGCGGGCCGGTAGGAGCGAACATTATTGGAATAATTGCGGTTGTTCTTGTAATCCGGGGGCTAGGGGCGCAGTTTAAGCGTAGTGGCTTTCCCTGGAAAAGAAACAGAGGGTGAGCCCTGGGGGAGTCACTTCACTTGAAAAAACACAATGGTCACCGGAAGGGGGATCAACAATGCTCATTGATCAATAATGACAGATCAACCACAACAACAACAAAAACCAACAATCACAACAACAACAACAACAACAACAACAACACCAACAACCAACAACCAACAACCAACAACCAACAACCAACAACAACAACAATAACAACAACAACAACAACAATTACTAGCACGTGGGGACACACCGTTCTCACCAGTGCCAGGGTTTTCATAGGAGGCGGGCAATACCCCCACTTTGTGGGGGGGCCGGTTCAAGCTCTACCAAATTTCCAAACGACTCTTCGCCACCACCCACACCCAGCTTCCCGCCCTATGACGTTCGGACACTTCACTTCGTGGCATGCGGACGACCGTGGCTACTATTCAGGGCCCCGCGGCCGACGACGACGGCGTGCGCGCGCGAAGAAAAAACGAATGTGTCCCGCATGGTATTATTTGACAGGGATGATGGCCCTGGCAGGTGCGCAACCGTTGTTGCAGAAGTTCGAAAAAGTTGCTCGCAAAAGCCCGTTTGACAGAAATGTTTAAAAAGTGTTGGGTTTCCTACGAATCCGCAAGAGCGCGCGGGATGAAATTTTGACAATTTGTTTTGAAAAACCATTGGTTTTTTGATGTTTTTATGTTAAAATCGCTACGAAAACTAAGGTTTTGGAAGGATTTCGTCTTGCGCGCGCGAATGTCCACTTTACCTTATTTTTTGCAAGGGATTCTTGAAGTTTGGTTATGTTAGAACAAGAAATGTCCACTTTAGCTTATTTTTTGCAAGGGAAAACCGATCGTAACAACACAACCGGATCCGGACCAACCCGTTTTGCCTGAGACTTCCTCACGAAAATGATGAAAATGAGGCTGCGGCCTAGGCGCGGCGGGGGGGTCGTGCACCAGGGGTCCCAACAATAATTATTCTTTAGAAGTAATAATGTTCAACAACAACAACAACAACAACAACAACAACAACAACAACAGCAGCAGCAGCAGCAGCAGCGACACCAGCAACAACAACAGCAATAACAACAACAACAGCAACAACAACAGCAACGATCCGTACCGCAGAACCTCACTTCAGCCACGCGCCCAGGAACAGTGAATGACCGTTCGGCTCCCTCATTCTGATATGGCACCACGTAGATTGCACTACACAGTTTGCTAGAACACACTGTTTGGGGATCACACGGGCTAACAGAAGACAAGCGAGACCCCGTACAACATTCGCTGCACAAAAGAAAGCATGATCAATCCTGCCGCCAATCAAGGACTCATACGGGCCGCCGCTACGACCCTGAACCCGTGAAGCCGGAAGGGGAGCGGGAGGGGGATGAGGCGGTGACGGAGGAGGAGGGAAGGAGTAAGAGGGGGAGAAGGGGATGGGGAGGGGAAGAACAGTAGCAAGCCGGGAGGGGGGGAGTGTTGGTGGAGGACAATGAGAACGAAGAGAAGGAGCACGAGAACGAGGAGCAGGGTGAGAGGGAGCAGGAGCAGCACGACGAGGAGCAGAAGCACGAGGAGGAGGAGGAGGAAGAAGAACGACGTCCAGCACTCAGACATGCCTCATCCCATCGGAAACATAAAATCAGTTCCGAATTGCTCCTCTCCTCCCCCCCCATCGTTATCATCTTGGGTCCGCTGCCTCTCGCGCTGCTCCATCCTCCGTTTCCTCCCCCTCCTCCGCCCTCCACCCTCTCCCCCCCTCCCATCCTCACCCTGCTCCTCCTCCTCCTCCTCCTTCTCCTCCTCCTCCACCGCCTCCTCCTCCGCCTCCTCCTCCCCCTCCTACTTTTCCTCTCCTCCCCTCCTCCTCCTCCTCCTCTCCTCTTCCTCCATTCTTCCTCCCGCTCCTCCTCCTCCCTCCTCCTCCTCCTCCTCCTCCTCCTCCTCCTCCTCCTCCTCCTCCTCCTCCTCCTCCCCGTACTCCTCCCGCCTCCCCCTCCCCCGCCCGCCTCCTGTCGTCCCCCTCCCGCCCTCCCCCTCCTCCGGCCCGCCCTCCTCCCGCCCTCCTCGCGCCCGCCTCCCGCCTTCCCGCCCTCCCTCCTGCTCCCACCTCTCCTCCCGCTTCAGCCCCTCGTCCCTCTCCTCCCCCCGTTCCTCCTCCCCCCCGCCCCACGTCGCCGCCGCCGCCCGTGCCGCCGTCGGCTGCGTCGCCGCCGCTGGCGCCGGCCCCCCGCACGCGTTCTGGCCCCGCCGGCCGCCTAGCCAGCTTCATGCCGCCCCCGTCCAGGAGCACCTCGCGCGGCAGGGGAGCTCGCGAGCGGCGAGCGCATCCAGATCCACGCCCTGGCGGTCCAGATTCCGGGGCGCGGCCCCGCGGATCCGCGGTCCACGGACACGCTCCGCGCGGGGCACTCGCGAACAACAACGCCCCGTATCCGCGGGGTCGCGGCCAAGGGACCTGGCCCGCGAAGCCGCGGATACAGATTGCTTCTCGCCCACGAAGAGCGGGGAGGCACCGCCAGAGAGGGCGTCGTCGTCAGCGCCTTCATCGTCGTCGGCAGCCGTGTCTGGGTCGTCATCATCGTCGTCAGCTGTCGTCGGTCTGTCTGCGTGTCGCTAATGTGTCTGTCGTCTGTGTGTCGTCTGTCCGTTCTATCTCATCAGTCATCTGTCGCCGTCCTCCTGTCGGAAGACGAAGTGTGAAGGAGGGACGCTAGCGGGGCTAGGCAGAGCGAGAAGAGGGGGAGGAGGAGGAGGAGGAGGAGGAGGAGGAGGAGGAGGAGGCGGAGGAGAACGACGACGACGACGACGACGAGGGGGCGGGGGGGCGAGAGGAAGAATAATAATACACATAAGGAGAATAATAATAATAATGATAATGATAATAATAATAATAATGATAATAATAATAATAATAATAATAATAGCACAAAGAAGACGGACAACATCACAAGGACAAGCAGGAGCAGAAGTGGAGCGAAGGGGCCCGCTCGCCCACTTCGACACACCCTTCTCCCCGCAGCGGCGATGAGACCTCGCCGCGCTTCGGGGCAGACGTGGAACGCGCACGCCGACGCGGGCACTGCCGGCGGCGGGAAAAGGGAAGTTCTTGTGGGAGCGGACCGCGTGGAAAGCGATGGGCACATTTTCCACCACCACTACCAGATGTAGGACGGAGGAGCTGAGAGGACGAGGAGGTCCTCCTCCTCCTCCTCGCCCTCGTCCTCCTCCTCCTCCTCCTCCTCCTCCTCCTCCACCGCCTCCTCCTCCGCCTCCTCCTCCCCCTCCTACTTTTCCTCCTCCTCCTCCTCCATCATCTCCTCCTCCTCCTCCTCCTCCTCCTCCTCTCCTCCTCCTCCTCCTCCTCCTTCCTCCTCCTCTCCTCCTCCTCCTCCTCCTCCTCCTCCTCCTCCTCCTCCTCCTCCTCCTCCTCCTCCTCCTCCTCCTCCCCCCCAAACACAAAGTTGAAGTGTCCACATGTTTCCCCTAGCCTTTGGCCAACCGCCTGAACCCGTCAACTTTGAAATAAGGGGAAGGGGGTATACATGTTGGTCCGACACACTTTGAATGACTCTAGGTCTTGGCGAGACACGTGTGGACACTTTTCGTCCACCCACCGTAGCGGTGATGGAAAATGGGCCCCTCTGACAGCCTGGCCGAGGGCGCTGCCGGGAGGCGGCAGCCAGGAAGTGCACGGAGCACCGCCCGAGGCGCGGCCCGAGGCCGAGCAAGACTGCGGGCCCTGCGGCTGCGGGTGCGCGGCCAGGCCGGCCACGAGCAGCACAGGGCGCAGGAGAGGAAGGCGGGGTGGCTGGGCGGCGAGGGAGCTCGGGAGTGGGCAGCTCGAGCGTGAGGCGGGGTGGCCAGGCCGACCTCGGAGAAGCTTCTGGGGTGATCTCGAAGGGGGAGGAGGGGATTAGGGAGGATGGGGCAGGGAGGAGGAGGAGGAGGAGGATGAGGGAGGGAGGAAGTAGGGAGGAGGTAGGAGGGAAGGGAGGAAAGAGGAAGAGTGGGGCAGTGAGTGAGGAGGAGGAGTGATTCTGAGGGGGGGGAAGAGAGGATGAGAAGGACGAGAGGAGGGAGGAGGAGGAAGGAGGAATAGGGAGGAGGAGGAATAGGGAGGCAGAGAGAGGAGGAGGAGGAGGAGGAGAGGAGGAGGAGGGAGGAGGAGGAGGGAGGAGGAGGAGGAGAGGGAGAGGGGATGGGGAATCCTTCCCCCCCCCTGCTCTCCCCCTCCTCCTCCTACCTCCTCGTCCACCACCTTCCTCCCCTCCGCCCTCTCCTCCTCCGTCTCCTCCTTCCTCCCCCTCCTCCTCCTCCTCCTCTTCCTCCTCCTCCTCCTCCTCCTTCTCCTCCCCTCCCCCAGACGACGACCAGCACCACAAACGTCGACGTCGACCACGACCACCACGACGCCGCCGCCGAGGACCCGCGCGCCGACGACGACGGACGGCGGCGAGCCCCCGAGGTGCGCGCCTGCCACCTTCCCTCGCCCCTCGGCGCCACCACCACGCCTGTGAGGCCCTCGAGCTCCAGGTCGCGGCGCAGCCCGGCAAGCCGCACCCTCTCGGGCAGCCGTCGCCGTCGCCGTTGTCGCCGTTGTCGCCGTTGTCGCCGCCGCCGCCGCCGTGTGCGGCTGGTGGAAGTCTGGAGGGCCTGGCGCCCAGCGCCAGCGCCCCCGGCGGGGGTGCGCCCTCTGTGGGGACCACCGCGGCCGCCGCCTCGGGCGCCGCCTCGCGCTCGCGCCGCGGGGCCGCCGGCTCGGGCGCAGGCCTGCGGGGGTGTGGGGCTCGGGCGGCAGCGCACGGCTGGGGCAGAGGAGGAGTCGGCAGAGCAGGGCCAAGCCTTCCTGTCCGCCCGTCTGCCGTCCAGAGAGACAACCGTCGGGTTGGGGGGATGGGGATGGGAGGATACGGGGCAGGACTGCGTCAGAAGCACAGCTCGAGATACACGATGGCGCGGCTGCTCTGGCCACCTCTCCCAAACCCATCCTCCCAGCCCGATGCAGTGGAAGCTCGACCACAAGAAACCTTCCACAAGAAACCCATCCCGGAGACCCCAGGACGTCCCTTGACTTTTTGGTGTGGGAACGTCACGCTTTCCACAGAAAACCACCACAGCACAAGAAGCCCAGGGCACCCTGGAGACAAGCAGGGCGTTTCCTGGCATGGGTCGCCACTGTAACTAGCTGCCTTTCTGAGTCCTCCCCACTCCAGCACCGCGTGTACTCAGCGCACTCGGCTTTCTCTGGGCCACGGCGCTTGCCGCCCGAGCTTCGAGGGCGGCCAAGAGGGGGGCGCCCAAGTGAGACGGGCGCAAATCATGGCCGGCGGCATGTGCGCGGGCCAGGGGGAGGGCCAGGGACGCAAGGAAATAGGAAGAGGCGCCATGACATGAAATTTGGAGAGACATCATGGCCCACGACATGCTATCCCCCCCCCTAGTCATCGCCCCCCTCTGGGACGCCCCCGATCAGCGCACACGGCTTTCTCTGATGGGCCTGTTCTCCAACACCACCACCATGAGTTGGAGGGGGAGGGGGTCCTCCTCTCCTCCTCCTCCTCCTCCTCCTTCTCCTCCTCCAGCTCCTCCTCCTCCTCCTCCTCCTCCTCCTCCTTCTCCTCCTCCTCCTCTCCCCCTCCTTCCCCCTCCCCTCTCCCCCCCTCTTCCTCTTGTCCTCCTCCCCCTCCTCCTCCTCCTCCTCCTCCTCCTCCTCCTCCTCCTCCTCCTCCTCCTCCTTCCCCCCTGCAACGTCTGGTGGCGGTGGTGAAAGCCAGGCCCGCCACTCTCTGAGCCGCGGCGCCGGGCGCCCGCGGTCCCCCGCTCGGAGCGTGCTCCCGCCGCCCCCCCCGAGGGGAGCCTGGCCACACAGCGGGCGGCCTCGGGGAGGCGCACGGAGGCGAGCGACGGGCGGGCTCCGTGGCCCCCCGCGCCGCGGTGTGCTCCACACGCGCCCCCCCCCCCGAGGGAAGCCCGACGACGTGCGGGCGGCCTCGGAGGAGCACGGGGGGCGCCGCGGCGGCAGCAGGACATTGACCCCGCCAGCTCGGGGCAGGCGCCCGGCCCCGAAGGCGCGAGGGCCAACGCGAGACGCAGGGTCCTCGAGAGACTCCTGGGGGGGGAGATTTCGGGGCAGGGGTTTGACCAAGGAGCGCAGGCCGTACCCCGAGATCTTCGGCCGATGTTTGAGTCCTCGGTGAATCCGCGATTTGGGGATTGGGCCTGTGTTTTTTCTTGGTCACTTGAATACCCTGGGTTTCGCAATAAGCGTGGGGGGTACCCCCCCGACGGTGGTCAACTGCGCCTCGTCGCCGCGCGCCGACGGGGGTCGGAGCGCCTCCGGCGCGCGGTGGCTGCCCGCGACGGGGGTCGATGTGGAGCTGTCGGCGGGGGTGTCGCCCCCCCCACGCTTGTTAAGAAACCCGGGCTGGGGGGCCACGTCTGCAGAACACCCAAGCGAACGCCAAGGGGCGCAACCCACCTGTTCGGTCAAGCTGAACAACTGATGCACCACACTTCCGGCGTCAAGCCAACACCTTGAACGAAAGCGAACGGTCGGATGTTGCACAGCTTCGTCGCCTCAACCGGCGAGGCGTTTGACCATTGTTGACGTCCCTGTTTTGGTGGTCCTGCAGGGGAAGGCGCTCTCTGACCCTCGGCCCTACTCAAAACAGGACTTGTGAGTGGGCCCTGGGAGGCACAAGTAAATAGACACAAATAACAAGATCCACCAGATGTTCCCATATGTTCTAGGTTTTTTGTCTCCCCCAACCCCCACATCCCATAGTTTCCCATATCCTCGAGGGAATCGACGATTGATTGTGTCTGTGTGTTTTCCCTTCCAGAACTTGCGCGAGAAGACACAGCGGCCTCGCGCAGCCGCCTCGCGCGGGCCGCCAGAGAGGCGCGCTCGCTACCACGTTGAAGAGGCGGGCGCCCCTGCGCGCGACCCTGCGCGGGCAGCTTGCGCGCGCGAGCGGCGGCGCGGTCAGCCCCGCGGCTGCTTTTGTTGCTTTGCGCCGCTCACGTGCGAGAGCAAGTGCGACAACGTTCCGGCATGCACACGCAAGCTCTGAGGGACACTCCTCTGGCACGTCGCAGGAGGTCTTGGGGCCGTGGGGGCAATGGCCTGGCATTCCACAGAGCCAGCATTAGGTCGGGCGCGTCCCCCTACAGGCGGATTGTGAGCCACAACTGAAAAACATATACAAATCAGATTCAGCAAAAGTAAAACAAATATTCAAAGAATCGTCCCACAAATATTTTTCGAATATACGCATTCCTCCTGTAGAGGGACAGGCCCAAGTTAAAGCCAGTGGGAGGAGCCAAAGCAGGAGGGGACGGTGGAGCCCGCAGTGCGCGAGTGGGCGCCTGGCCCTGCGGAGGCGCTCCCAAGGTCGAATGATCCAGGATTGAGGGTGCCTAAACCTATGGAGGGGCTGTAAGACTAGGAGGAGCAGGAGGAGGAGGAGGAGGAAGAGGAGGAGGAGGAGGAGGAGGAGAAGGAGAGGAGGAGGAGGAGGAGGAGGAGGAGGAGGACCAGTGGAAACCCAAGAGTCATCAACGATGTTGGAACTAACCCTCCCTACAAGCTCCCGCTTCACAGGCCCCTACAACGGGTCATTTCCATTGAGGGAACTGCTTCGCTGGAAAACAACAGTTTGAAGATCCTAAACGTGCTAAACAAATGTTCTCGGGATTTCAACGCCACGTGTCCACCTGACTGCTGCGTCTTGGCGATCCAGAATCGTGCCAGAACGCCAATGGTGGGACTTCAACACAGCGAATCGACATAACCGTTGCGCCCACATAATCCTGAATCCCTCCAAATCACGGTTTGTGGCACGTTGATATATATATATATATATATATATATATATGTAAGGGAAACATGTGCGCGGCGCTAACGCGAGAGCCACATGTTGAAAACCACCCGCCCTCAATCCGTGAAGCTCTTGCAAAGGTTTAAAACAAAGGTGCGCGGCGCTAAGGCGAGAGCCGCATTTTGAAAACCACCCGCCCTCAATCCGTGAAGCTCTTGCAAATGTATAAAACGAATGCGCGCGGCGAAAAGGCGAGAGCCACATTTTGAAAACGACACGCCCTCCACCCGTAAAACTCTTGCAACTGTTTAAAACGAATGTGCGCGGCGCTAAGGCGAGAGCCACATTTTGAAAACCACCCGCCCTCAATCCGTGAAGCTCTCGCAAAGGTTTAAAACAAAGGTGCGCGGCGCTAAGGCGAGAGCCACATTTTGAAAACCACCCGCCCTCAATCCGTGACTCTTGCATGTTTAAAACGAATGTGCGCGGCGCTAACGCGAGAGCCACATTTGGAAAACAACCCGCCCTCAATCCGTGAAAAGGTTGTCACTTTTCAAGCTTCAGAATCATCCCAGCCCGCCTTAAGAACTGGCCTCGGGGTGCGACAGGGAGAAATCATCTATGAGGAGAAGGAATGGAGGAGGAAGAGGAGGAGGAGGCGGAGGAGGAGGAGGAGGCGGAGGATGAGGAGGAGGAGGACGAGGCAGCGGAGGAGGATGAGGAGGAGTTGGCGTGCTGAACGTGTCCATCAGGAGCTAACTGCCACCAATCATCGCCCCACTTCTGGCACGGGTGCGGCTAGAGGAGGCCGCGACCAGGGGAAGAAGAGGGCGAAGGGAAGCGCGACGCGGAGCTGCGCGGAACCAGGCTCCAGCACAAGGACCAATGAACGTGGTCACACGGAGCCTTCTGCCGCCCCTCCGCGTCACCCTCCCCTCCCCACCCCCTCCACCCCTCCCCCTGCCCCATGGAGCGGGCAGTCCGTATGGCGCCCACGCGATCATGCATGCGGGAGAGCCCCACCAGCAGCTGGGCTCTCCGACGCGTCGGCGCGGCACGCGCCGTCTGGCCACACGCTTCGGCCATCCGCGGGCTGGACCCTTCCGGCGACTTTTCCACTCCTCCACTGGCCCCTGCGTACAAGAGTTCAGCGCCCCGAAGAGAAAAGTGCATGGCCTGCAGCCCAGCAAGGAAGCTCGGTTTCCCCGAGTGCACCGGAACCCCCAGCCGATCCCGCATAGCTTCACGGATGGCTCACCCTGCCCTGGACTGGGCGGACAACACTGTATTCCCACGGGGTTTCCCACGCCCACCTCCCCGCCCCCTGCTGATACCGACGACGAGGACAAATCAAGGCAAAGACGACGACGAATGCGACGACGACGACGACGACGACGACGACGACGACGACGATGAGGACAACCACGGGAAAGACGACGACGACGAGGACGACGGCGGCGGCGACGGCGGCGGTGGCGGCACAAACAATGACCGCAGAAGCAAGGACCAGGACCAGGACCAGGACCAGAACAGCGAAGAACACGACGACAGAGCCGACGAGGGGAACCACGACGCGGACGGCCGCGACTGCAGCAATGACCCTAGTCGTCGACGGCGGCAGCTGCGGTGACAGCGGCGGCGACGACGACTTCGACGGAGGCCTCGGCGGCGCGGGCTCCAACAGCAGGGCGCCGGTGGGGACCCGGGAATCCGTCGCCGCCGACTCGGTGCTGACGACGCTGAGGGAGAACACGCGCGCGATCTCCTGGGCACTGCCGCCAGCGTCCTCGTCGCTGTCGTCGCCGCCGCCGCCGTCGCCGTGGACGGCGTCATCGCCGCCGTCGTCGCCGCCGCCGCCGCCGTCGCCGTCGCCGTCGCCGTCGCCGTCGCCGTCGCCGTCGCCGCCGCCGTCGCCGTCGCCGTCGCCGTCGCCGTCGCCGTCGCCGTCGCCGTCGCCGTCGTCGCCGTCGCCGTCGTCGCCGTCGTCGTCGTCGTCGTCGTCGTCGTCGTCGTCGTCGTCGTCGTCGTCGTCGTCGTCGTCGTCGTCGTCGTCGTCTGGGGAAATCCATAGGTACCAATTCTGCTACTCCCCGGACTTCTCCCGGAGTGCGTTCTGACCAGGATTTCGAGGCGAATCCAGCGGTGGCGACGAGGGCCTCCCAGGAGGCCAGAAACGTGGAACACGAGGGAAGCGCAGCGGTATAGGGTACCTCTTCCCTCTCTGATCGTCGTCTCCCTGGCCGCCGCCGCGCTCGCCTCTCCGGCTCTTTGTGCGCCCGTCGCGGTCACTCCACGGGCTCCGTTGGCAAAGGCGCAGCCCTGAGCCGCGAGCGCTGGCGCGGGCGCGCCGCCGCCGCCGCGCCGCGCTCGAAGCTCAGGGCCGCCGCCGCCGCCGCTCCGCGGGGCGGCGCGGGCGCCTCAGGCGGCGCGGGCGCCCGCGGGGACGGCGGCCCGCCCCAGGGCGGCGTGGGCGACCGCGCCGCCGCCGGGAAGGGCGGCGACAGCGGCGGGCCCGGCGCGGGGGCCCTGGCCGCCGGGAAGGGCGGCGACGGCGGGAGGAAGGGCGCCGCGGCTGGGGCCACCTGTGGTGGGCCGATCTTGTCCACCACCACGACCAGAGGCAGGAGGAGGCAGGGGGAGGACCACGAGGAGGAGGAGGAGGAGGAGGAGGAGGAGGAGGAGGGCCTGCCCATCCTCCTCCCTGCCCTCCCCCATGCCCTGCACGTGTGGCATAGCAGTAGTGGAAGATTGGGCCCCCAGGCGTGCGACGTCCTGATGTTTGCAGGACGGCGTCCCTGGAAGTCCCGACCCTTTCCCCAGGGCCGGTTTGTCATCGTGAGTCGTTTTTTGACGGTCCCGGGGCCCGGCGAGGGCCTCGAGAGGCCGAAAACGATGAGAAACCTTCGTCATGAATTCTTAACGACGCGATCATGTATTGGCCATCGACCTGCGGGGAGAACGGCGGCGGGAAGGCCGCCAGGGGCCGCGGCGACGGCGGAGGAGCTCCCACGCGCGGCGCCGCCGAGGGCCACACAGCTGCCGGCACGTCCGCGGGGGAGCGCTCGCCGCGCAGCAGAACGGGCACCTCCTGGATGGTCTCCTGGACGCTCAGGTGGTATCTCGGCAGCTCCTTCGGCACCGCCGTCACCTCAGCGACGGGAAAAAAGGGTCTGACGCATGATGCCACAGCGGCCGTACGTGGTGGCTCAGGCGGGCCGCCAGCGTGGCTCACCGCGTGGAGAAGAGGGCGCTGACGCGCGAGCTTACGCTGGAAGCTTGCGCGCGACCCTGCTCTTTCTGCGCCGCTCACCTGGGGCACCGGGCTGACCGTGACGGCTTCCACGGTAACTACCTGCGGCACCTCCACTGGCGTCTCCTGGAGGATGGGCTCGGGCACATGCACGACCTTCTCTACGTACTCGACCACGCGCTTGGGGACGTGGCGGTCGACCCACTCCACGCAGGGCCTGGGCACCTGCTTCACTATCTCCTGCTCGATCACCTGAGGCACCTCGACCAGTCGCTCCTCGTACACGACCTGCGGCACGTCGATGACCCGCTCGACGTACTTGACAACGTGCCTCGGCACGTGCCGGTCAATGTACCTCACCTCCTTGGGGCCTGGCACGTGCCGCACGATCTCGTGCACCTCGGGCCGAAGCTGCTCCACCAGGCACTCCTCAAACCTCACCTGCGGCACGTCGACGACCCGCTCGACTGGCTGTACCACCGGCTTCTTCACGGGCTTCTCGACGACTTGCACCTCCGGCACCGCCACCTCCCTCACCAGCTCCACGGCGGGGTTCGCTGCGATCGAGGTGGCAGCAGGCGCTGCAATGTCGGCAGTCGAGATACGCGGCTGCAGAACTTCTTCTGCAACCGCAGGAGAGCCCTCCCACTGCCGCAGACGGGCCTGGGCCCGGGCGACGTGGGCGGCGACGCGGTCGCCCAGGTTGGCAGTGGAGGCCACCTCCACGACGCGGTCGACCCGCTCGACAGCGGGCAGCATGGCAAGCTCTGCAAGCGCCTCAGGCCGCGGGGGGCTCGGCGCTGAGAGCATCCGCGGCCGCAGCGAAGACCCGGCCACCGTGCCCACGTACCTGCGCCTCTGCGTGGCCGCGGCCCCGCCGTCCGTGCCCGCCGAGCGTGCCGCCGCGGCGTCGGCCACGCCGGCGACGTGGTGCCGCCACGCCTCTGGCGGGACGCCGCTGGCTGCCGCCGGGGGCGGCGATTGGGCGCTGCTGGTCCGTGCCGCCGGCCGCAGCGGCGGCGTGGCCCTCCGCGCCTCGCCCCCGGGCGGGGGGCCCGCCTCGGGCCCCTGGGCGCGCTGCGGGGTGCAGGCCCGGCTGGGCGAGGGCGCACCACAGCCCGCCTCTGATGGTTGCAGCTGCGCAAGGGACTCCAAGATGCGCAGGATGGCCTGCGACCCCTCGACGCGCCGCCTGCTGCGAGCCACGCTCGGCGAGCAGTGGGTGCTGCTGCCCTCCGCCAGCGGCGGTAGCGGCGCGGCCGCCAGCCCCTCGTCCCCGAGCGGGGCCCTTGCCTCGGGCCCGGGGGAGCGCTGCGGGGTGTGCGCCCGGCCAGGCAAGGGGGGGCCCCTGCCCGCGACCGACACCCGCCGCAGCGGCGCAGCCGCCAGCCCTCCGCCTTCAAGCGGGACCATTGCCTCGGGCACGGGCGAGCGCTGCGGGGTGCGAGCCCTCCCTGGCGAGGGGGCCCCAGTGCCCTGTATTGGTCTCGGCAGAAGCGGCCCGGCCGTCGGCTCTGCGACCCCAAGCAAGGCCCTTGCCTCGGGCCCGGGGGAGCGCTGCGGGGTGTGAGCCCTCCCTGGCGAGGGGGCCCCAGTGCCCTCTACTGGCCTCGGCAACAGCGGCGCGGCCGTCGGCTCTGCGACCCCAAGCAAGGCCCTTGCCTCGGGCACGGGGGAGCGCTGCGGGGTGTGAGCCCTCCCTGGCGAGGGGGCCCCAGTGCCCTCTACTGGCCTCGGCAGCAGCGGCGCTGTCGTCGGCTCTCCGCCCCAAAGCAGGGCCCTTGCCTCGGGCCCGGGGGAGCGCTGCGGGGTGTGAGCCCTCCCTGGCGAGGGGGCCCCAGTGCCCTCTACTGGCCTCGGCAACAGCGGCGCGGCCGTCGGCTCTCCGCCCCAAAGCAGGGCCCTTGCCTCGGGCCCGGGAGAGCGCTGCGGGGTGTGAGTCCCTGGCGAGGGGGCCCCGCTGCCCTCTGTTGGTCTCAGCAGCAGCGGCGCAGACGTCGGCCCTCCGCAGCCAAGCGGGGCCCTTGCCTCGGGCCCGGGAGAGCGCTGCGGGGTGTGAGCCCTCCCTGGCGAAGGGGCCCCGCTGCCCACTATTGGTCTCAACAGCATCGGCGCAGCCGTCGGCTCTCCGCCAGCAAGCGGGACACCGGCTTCGGGCTCCTCGGATCGCCGTGGGGCGTGAGCCTCCCCTGGCGATAGGGCGCAACTGCCCGCGACCGGCAGCAGCAGGAGAGGCGCAGCCGTCGGCCACCTGCCCCCAGCCTCTGGCCCCTGGGAGCGCTGCGGAGCGCAAGCCCAGCCTGGCGATGGAGTGCCGTTGCCCGCCGCCGGCACCACCAGCAGCGGCGTTGGCTGGGCGCGCAACGGGCTGCAATGCCGACCTGGCAGAAGGCCGCCGCTGCCCGCCGCCGGCACCACCACCAGCGGCGTTGGCTGGGCGCGCAGCGGGCTGAGAGGCCGGCCTGGCAGAGGGGTGCCGCTGCCCGTCGCCGGCACCAGCCGCAGCGGCGCGGGCGTCTGACCCCCGCCCCTGCATGGGGCGCCGCCGCTGCCGCTGCCCGCCGCTGGGTGCAGCACCAGCGTCGCGGCCATCGCCTACCGCCCCCCCCCCCCGCGCGAGGCCCTAGCGGGCGAGGGCCCTGAGCCAAAATGGCTGCGGCGGGCTTCCGTTGGTGACGGCGCGGGTTCTGGCGAAATGCAGGTGGCAAGTACGGAAGATATGCCCCCAAGGGGTTACGATCGAAAACGAAGAGCGCGGGCACCGAGGCTTGGCACGCGAGGAGACAGGAGCCAACAGTCTTAAAAATGAGGGTTGGATTCTCATGTGTAAAGAATGATTATTGTTGATCCCCCCTGGAGCACATTATATTTGCTCAATTACAGAAATCCTCCTGATTCTCGAACCCTGTTTGTTTACCAGGGAAGGCGAGGGGTCTCCAAACTGGGCCCCTGGCCCCCGAGTTACAAGAACAACAACAACAATAGCATCAACAACAACAACAACAACAACAACAACAACAACAACAACAACAACGACGACGACGACGACGACGACGACGACGACAACAACAACAACGGCTCCCGCTTGATACTTCCTCACTGTGTATGCCAAGTGCGCGCTCTCACGACAGACTTCCTCAGAATGTGTGCAAGAATCGCGCTCTCGCGTGGACCTTCCTCGCAATTGATTCAGGCGTCGCGCCTTCCACCCTTAGGACTCACTCGGAATCACGATCTCGCCCTGGCCGCCTGGGCCCGCCTCCCCGACCCGCCCATCAGGGTCTACCAAACCCGATCTGCCCATCTGGTTCTGCCACGTGTTTTCTGGTCCTAACCCCCTCCTTCAAATCCCTGTCGTGCTCCATCATTCTCCCTCCCCGTTCCATCCGTCCTCTCTTCCCCGGTTGTAATGATTGCGCCAGTTGGGAAGATATAGCCCCAAGGGGGTTACAATCGAAGACGTATAGGGCGGGTACCGAGAGTTTGTGATAGACGTGTGGAACGGCATGCGAGCAGGTGAGAGCGAACAGTCTTAAACTTATGTTTGTTGTGATTGTCGTCGTCGTTGTAGTCGTCGTTGTCGTGGAAATCGCACTCCCGAAGAACAACAATTTGTGATGCCCGCCAACCAGTGCGCATTGTGTTGTTCAATTGAAGTTCCCCCCTCGGGGTTCGCACCCTGTTCTCCAACATAAAAAATGTTCATGCTCAAACTGGGCCCCTGGCGCCCCCGCTACAACAACAACGGCTCCCGCCTGATACTTCCCCACTGTGTAGTCCAATATCGCGCTCTCGCGCGGGCCTTCCTCACAATGTATGCAGGAATCGCGCTCTCGCAATGGATTTATTCGCCATTGGTTCAAACGCCTCGCCCTCGAAACTCAAGAATCGCACCTTCGCTTTGGCTTTGGAATGATTTACCTGGGACTCGCGCAATCGTCCGTGACTTCCGCGCGATTCGTGCATGACGCACGATTCAGCAACCCGCCTGTTTGACCTGGCCACTGGGCCCGCCTTCCAGAACGGCCCGCTAGGGCTTGCCCACCCGATCTGCCCGTCTGGTTCTGCCACGTGGTTTCTCGCTCTGCCCGTCTGGTTCTGCCCATCTGCCTGTCCTGCTACTCTCTCTCTCTCTCGTGCTTCATCCTCCTCCCTCCCCCCTGTCCCTTCCTTGCATCCGTCCTCTCTCTCCCTGCCTTAGGAGCTGCGCGAAATACACGTTGCAGATAAGATATCTGAATACATTACACACACACACACACAAGGGGGCACGATCGAAGACGAAGAGGGCGGGCATCGAGGGCAGACGAATGTTCACTGGCCCGCGCGCAGATCAAATCGAACAGTCTTACAACGATTGCTGTTGTTGTTGATCCCCCCTGCCTGGTGACCATCTCGTTTTCAATTCACAGGCTCCGCCTGGGGCTCGCGCCCTCTTCTCTGAAGACCAGACACGAAGGGATGGGGTCGCCAAACAGCGCCCCTGGCCCCCGACTTACCACAACAGCGGCTCACGCTGGACACGTCCCCTCACAAGTCATGTCGACATCGGTGAAGGGGAACTGGAACACACAAATAAATACACACGAATAAAAATATCCCCCATATTTTCCCATATCTTCTGGGGTTTTGTCTTCCCCACCACTTCCCATATCTTTGCATATCTTCCTGGGAGTCGACGATTCATTGTGTCTGTGTGCTTCGTTCCCTCCTGCATCGGGTTATGACGCGGGACATCCCGACTTCCCTCGCCGCGGCCGCGGCCGCGGCGATCTGCGCCCGCGCTCGGGCACGCACCCGCTGCCCCGCGGCCACGGCGCGGGGGGCGGGGGCCGTGACAGCGACCGCTGGAGGCCGGGGAACAAAAATCCGGGGCACTCACAGCACGAATAGGGGAACAAAAGAAGTGGCATGAGCATAAAAACTCGAGGGCCCGCGCGGATTTCTCGGATCGGCGCTGGACCCCCCTCCCTGGCGCGCGGAGGTCCGCGCGGAACCGCGCGCCAGGGAGGGGGCCCCAGCACCGATCCGAGAAATTCGCGCGGACCTCCGAGTTTGTGTGTTTATTTTTGTTCCCCCAACGAAAGCATTCGACTGGAGTGGCCGGAGCGGCCAGCCTGTGTTGGAGCAGTCTGGCAGTGAGCGCGGAACGGCATCACGGCCATGTCGAGGGGCTGCAAGCGCAGGGAGCGTAGACCAAGTCGTGCCAGTGCGGGAGGAGGAGCGGCGATCGGGCCCGCGCGGGCGGGCGGCATCCAGGTGTTCGTCGAGAGGCCGGTGATGACAGGCTTTGTTGCAAGTGCGGCCCAGCGGACGCGGGAAGGCCCAAGCGCCCAACAGGCTGGGCCAGCAACCAGCTCGCGCTGGACTTCCTGATACGTTATGCCGGAATCGCGCTCTCGCGTGGCATTTCCGCTCAAACTTGTTCAAACGCCGCGCCCTCGACGCTCAGGAATCGCGCTATCGCCCTTGTTTCTCTCGCGATTCACTTGGGAATCGCGCTATCGTTCGAGCCCTCCTCGCAACTCCCGCAGCACTCACGCTTCAGCAACCCGCCTGCTCGACCTGGCCGTTTGGGCCCGCCTTCCCGACCCGCCTGTTAGGGTCTGCCCGCCCGATCTGCCCGTCTGGTTCTGCCACGTGTTTTCTGCTCATAGCCCCCTATCCTGTTAATCCCGTTCTACATCCTTTACCCATCCCCGTTCCATCCGTCCTCTCTTCCCCTTTTGTGGGGGACTGCACCGATTTCAAGCGGCGGGTACGGCAGATAGATCACCGCGCGATCGAAAATCAAGAAAGGCAGGCAAAGAAACGTTTGGGATACACGTGTTGAATGGCACGCGAGCAGGTAAGACCGAACAGTCTCAAACTGATTAGTGTTATTGCTGCTGTTGCCGTTGTTGCTGAGCTCTCACTTCTAAGGAATAACTAGTGTGGACCCCCTCACTGGTGCCTATTACGTTTTTCAACTGAAATGCCCGTCTCGGGGCTCGCATCCT
>CAUYUJ010022335.1:40000-75000 GCA_963575745.1 Prorocentrum cordatum
TTTCGGCACACCCCTCTCGAGGATCGTGGCCCTGGCCCCACAGGGAGCCCCACCGAGGCATCATTTTGGCACACCCCTCTCGAGGATCGTGGCCCTGGCCCCACAGGGAGCCCCACCGAGGCTTCATGTCGGCACACCCCTCTCGAGGATCGTGGCTCTCGCCCCACAGGGAGCCCCACCGAGGCTTCACGGGAAACGGGAAACGTGGGGCCCCACGTTGCCCGTTTCCTGTTTCCCTCCCCCCCCCCCGGGGCCTCCAGGCAACGTCCTTACGAACAACAACAACAATAACAACAACAATAACAGCTCGCGCAGGACACTGCTACACAATGCGTTACGACATCGCACTCTCGCGCGGGACTTCCTCGCAATGTATGCGGGAATCGCGCTCTCGCGTGGGATTTCCTCGCAAATTATTCGTACGCCGCGCCCTGGACGTTCAGGAATCACACTCTCACTTTTGCCGCTCTCACGAGTTATTTGGGAATCGCGGTGTCGCTCGAGACCTCCTCGCGATTCATGCAGGACTCACGCTTCAGCATCCCTCCTGCTCGACCTGGCCGCTTGGGCCCGCCTTCTCGACCCGCCCGTTAGGGTCTACCCACCTAATCAGCCCGTCTGGTTCTGCCACTACTTTCTGTTAGTAGCCCCTTTCCTGGAGATTTCTCTCATGCTCAATCTTCGCCTTCCCCCTTCCATCCGTCCTCTCTTCCCCTACTTTAAGGGCTCCGCTAAATTCACCTGGCAGGCTACGAGGATTTGGCGTGGCCGTCGAGCGTTGGCGGCGGCGGCAGCGACGGCGGCGGCGTCCAAGGTGCCGCCGCCGCCGTCGGCGGCGTCGGCGGCACCGACGCTGGCGTCGGCGCCGGCGGCGTCGACGCCCTCGCGGCGTCGGCGGCGGCGTCGAAGCAGCTGGCGGCGTCTAGGACAACGTCGCTGGCATGGGCACGGGCATGGGCATCGGCATCGGTGGCGTCGTCGGCGTCGTCGGCGGCGCCGGCGCCAGCGTCGGCGCAGGCGTTGGCGGCATCGGTATCAGCGGCGGCGTCTGGGGCTGTCCTTCTCGGCCCCCACAAAACATGGCATTGGGCTCCAATGTCTTGATTAATCTCAGGAGGGCAAGAAACACACAGACACAATGAATCGTCGACTCCCCAGAAAAGATGGGAAAATATGGGAAGTGGGGGGAAGACAGAAACCCAGAAAATATATGAAAATATGGGGAATCTTTTTATTTGTGTGTATTTATTTGTGTGTCCTGGAGCCCCTTCATAATCAGGAACCACACGCTTCGGAGGCCCTGAGTCCTTCTTGTCCACGCCGCCCCGGACAGCCGCGTCCCTGGCGCTCCGGATCTCCAGGCGGTCGCCGGACGCCGCGGCGGCCGCCAGGCGCTCCAGCAGGACGGCGTGCTCCTCCGCCAGGGACCTCGTCCTCTTGGGCGTTGACGGCGGCGGCGGCGGCGACGATGGCGGCGACGGCGACGACGACGACGACGACAGGTGCTTGGACGTTGCTGGGGCATCTCGTCCCCACCAATTGGGCGGGACCCGAAGCTGGCCGGGACAGCCTCCATGTGGCCTCCGGAGACCTCCACGAAGGCCTCCGCGGGATCGTCGCCGTCGTCGACGTCGTACGGACGGGTGTGCCAGTTCCCCAAACCCGTCGTGGAAAACACCTTCTCGGGAGGGGTTGCCTCCTCCTCAGGGTAGATACGCAGGCCTGGGGGGGGGGTCGACGTGCTGCGGCGACACCGAATACCTAGGTAGACGCCTAGGCTCTGACCTGTTCTCAAAGAAGCTGCGCAAAGCGAACTCGAGGATATCGAGACGCCCAGGCGTGGTGATGGAAGGACATGATCGGGTAGGAAGGGGAAGAAGAGAAGCGGGAAGAGGATGAGGACGAGGGCATTGCCAAGGAGGAGAAAGATGAGGCGGAGTCCTCCTCCTCCTTAAAATTACCTGCTCCTCCTCCTGTCTCCCGTCTCCTGTCTTCGCCCCTCCTCTTTCGCATTACTCCTCCTCCATCCTCCCTCTTGCCTCTCTCTCTTTCTCTTTAAAATTCTCTGTCTCTCTCTCTCTCTCTCTCTCTCTTTCTCTCTCTCTCTCTCTCTCTCTCTCTCTCTCTTCTCTCTCCCTCTCTCTCTCTCTCTCTTTCTCTCTGCTATCCCCCACTCCATCCCACTCCTCCTATTCCTCCTTCTCCTCCTCCTCTTCCTCCTCCGCCTCCTCCTCCTCACATCCTCCGCCATCATTTCCTCTCCTACCTCCTCCTCCTCCTCCTCCTCATCTCCTCCTCGTCAATCAGCACATCAGCGGGGCAGCATGATCTTCCGCATCTCATGAGCAGATCAGCAGCATCATTCATTCATTCATTCCGCATCGAGCAGCATCAAGCAGTCATCATATCATCAGCGCACAGCATCATCATCAGCATCAGCACCCTTTCCCCTCCACCTCCTCCTTCTCCTCCTCCTCCTACCTCCCTTCTCCTCCTCCTCCATCCTCCCTCCTCCCTCCCTCTCCTCCTCCTGGGCCCTTCCTCCTCGCTCAACCCCCCTCCTCATTCGGACCTTTATCCTACCACTTCCCCCATCGCTCCTGCTCCGTCTTCCATCATCCATGCATCCCTCCTCTCCTTAATTCTTCGTTGGGCTCACTCCACATCCTGTCCCCTACCCTGTGTCCTTCCATCGTATGCCTGCTCAATTCACCTGGCTAGGGAGGACAATTCTTAAAGATCACCGACTTCCGCGACTTCGCCGCTCCAGGAATTCTGGAACTCTCATGCCCCCGCCATGAGATGCCACCCCCCCTAGTTCCATCTCGGGGGTGCGCTAACATGGATTCGCGATCCATGGATTTGGCGCGCCGTCGCCAAATCCATGGACCAGGGGAGGTGCCCTCCCCAAAATGCGGCCGGTGCCGCCTCGCTCGGCGGTGACAATCCGCGATTTCCCATGGAAGCGGGACCCGTCGCTAATCCACGCCCCCTTGATCCATGTTTGCGATCGCCTGATCATCACCCCCCTCTTTGCTGCCCAGCCGCCCCCCCCCTCTCCCCCCCTCCCCCCGCGAGGGGCGCCCGGTCCTCTGCCCCAGCAGGCGATCGAGCAGACGCTGGGCCAGCGCCGACTCCTCCCGGAGCCCCTCGCGCCCGCCCTCCTGCGCGCGGCGAGCGGAGGAAAGGGGGGAGCGAGGGAACTCAGCCTCCTCCTCCTCCTCCTCCTCCTCCTCCTCCTCCTCCCCCTCCTCCTCCTCCTTCCCTTTCCTCCTCCTCCTCCTGCTCCTCCTCCTCCTCCGCCTCCTCCTCCTCCACACACACACACCACCACCGCCACCACCACCACCACCGCCATCACGCACTTACGCACCTGGCCCACCACCAAACCACCAAGACGCCACACCACGTCACACCACAGCACACGCGCACACACGCACACACACATACACACCACCACCACAACAACCACAACCACGCACACACGCACGCACGCACGCACGCACGCGCACCACCACCCACTACGCACACGCGCGCGGAGCCACAGGTCCGCTACGACACGCGTCCGCGGATAGAGAAAATCAGCGCCATGGTAAGGGATGGGAGGGAGGTGTAGGATGTCAGATGTTGACGCGAGCGCACCTAATTGTCCTCCTCCGCCCTCCTCCTCCTCTCTCCTTTCCTCCTCTCCTCCCTCCTCCTCCTCCTTCCTCCTCCTGCTCCTCCTGCTCCTGCTCCTCCCTCCTCATCCTCCTCCTTCCTCATCCTCATCAACATCATCATCATCATCCAGAACATTACTAAAGTCGTCATCATCAACATCATCAGCATTCCCCTCCTCCTCCTCCTCCTCCTCCTCTTCCTCATCCTTATCCTCCTCCTCCTCCTCCTCCTCCTCCTCCAGCTCCTCCTCTTAGTTTTCCTCCTCTCGCCACCACCACCCCCACCACCATCATCATCCTCATCATCATAATCATCATCAGCATCATCACCAGCGTCATCATCATCAGCTGCATTGTGGGCGACGATCATGCATCATCATCATCATCATCCATCTCATCATCATCATCATCATCATCATCATCATCATCATCATCATCATCATCATCATCATCATCATCATCATCATCATCATCTTCGTCATCATCATCACCAGCATCAGCATCAGCATCATCATCACCATCATCATCATCATCATCAGCATCATCAGCATCATCATCATCATCAGCATCAGCATCATCATGAGTATTAGCATCATAATCATCATCAACATCATCATCATCATCAGCTGCATCATCAGCATCCTCATCATCATCATCATCATCATCATCATCATCATCATCATCATTATCAGCATCATCATCATCATCAGCATAATCATCATCAGCATCATCATCATCAGCAGCATCATCATCACCACCACCATCATCATCATCAGCATCAGCATCATCATCATCATCATCATCATCATCCTCATCAGCATCAGCATCAGCATCAGCATCAGCAACAGCATCAGCATCAGCATCAGCATCAGCATCATCATCATCACCATCATCATCATCATCATCATCATCATCATCATCATCATCAATATCATCATCCCCCTCCTCCTCCTCCTCCGCCTCCTCCGCCTCCTCCGCCCCCAAAAAGTCATCATTTCCCCTCTCTCGCTCCTCCTACCGCTGGCGGTCCAAGCGCTCGACACATCGGGTGCGAGCGCACTCCTCCAACACTCCAGCGCTATCCTCAGGCCGGGCGAAAGGGGGGGATAGCAAAGGAGGGGGTTGAGAATCAGCTCACGTAACTGATTTTCCCGGCGCCTCCCGGCGCCGGGGGCGGCTATGTATCGAGGAATGGGCCCCTCGGTGGGGCCGAAACCAGCTGCATGCAGCAAATTTCGTAACCCCCCCTTTCCCAATCCCCCCCTTTCGTCTGGCCCGATATCCTCAAGACCCGCACCCCCTCCAGTGGCAACTGCAACGACTAAATGCTTGAGCAATTGTCAGCCCAGGAGGCCAGGGCCTTAATTAGGCCCCGGCATCGGGGACGGAAAACCCAGCCCTGGGGAAGGAATCTAGACCTCTGGGGGTTCCCGTAGCGAAAGTGCACACGACGTCGGACGTCTAAAGAGGAGGAGGAGGAGGAAGATAAGGAGGAAGAGGAGGAAAAGGAGGAGGAGGAGGAGGAGGAGGAGGAGGAGGGGGGAAGAGGAGGAAAAGGGCGACGAGGAGCATGAGGAGCCGGAACGCTTGTCGAGAGCGGAATCAGCGCCGACTCCTCCCGGAATCTCACGCCGACACCCTCCTGCGCGCGCAATGATAAAGGGAAACGGCGAGAGAGAAAGGAGGTCCCGATCTCCGATGATGCGACCTGTTCAATCCAAACATTCTTCCTCGAGCATCAACTCCCAAAGCCTTTTTACGGGCAAGGACTCGGTTCGGCGGAGTCTCGGTTTGCCGGAGCTTGGTTCGCCCGGGTTCGGTTCGCCGGGGCTCGATTCGCCAGGTCTCGCTTCGCTGCGCACGCATGCAGGATCCAGGAGACGAGGAGGAGGAGGAGGAGGAGGAGGAGGAGGAGGAGGAGGAGGAGGACCACGAGGAGGAGGAGGAGGAGGACGAGGAGGAGGAGAGGAGGAGGAGGGGGAGCAAGCGGGCGGACCCTAACGGGCGGGTCGGGCTGGGCTGGCGGACCCGAAAGAGCGGGTCGAGTCGGGCGGGCGGGACACTGAAGTATGAGGCACCATCGAACTATGGCAGGCCCAGAGGTTGACACCAACACCAACATCGGCGTCGTGCCTCCACCGAGGGAAGAAGATCCCGATCTCGGTGATGGTGGTAATATTCTGGCTTCCAAGGTGACCGACGTATTACCACCAACACCGAAACCTAGGATCATCTCCTCCCTGTGGAGACAACCTCCTGTGTTGGAGTTGGTGCAAATTTCCAGGCCTCTCATAATGAGCGCGTCGAGTCAAGTGTGGACTCTAACGGGCGGGTGGGGTCGGATGGGCGGACCCTCACGGGCGGGTCGGGTCGGGTCGAGCTGGCGAGACATTATAGTATGACGCACCATCGAACTAGCACGCGCGAGCCCTAATGGGCGCGTCGGGTCGGATGCGGGCTCTGACGGGCGGGTCGGGTCGGGTGGGCGGACGCTCACGGGCGGGTCGGGTCGGGCGGGCGAGACATTTTATCGGCATGACGCACTATCGAACTAGCACGCGCGAGCCCTGATGGGCGCGTCGGGTCGGGCGGGCGGATCCTAACGGGCGGGTCGGGCCGGGTGGGCGGACCCGGGGCGGGCGGGCGGAGCTGGGCGAAGCGAGACCCGGGCGAACGCGAACTGAGCCTGGGCGAAGCGAGCTGGGCGATTCGACCCCTGGGCGAATCGAGCCGGGCAAATCGAGCCAGGCGAAGCGAGCCCAGGCGACTCGAGCCAGGAGGAAGGGAGCCAGGCGAAGCGAGCGTCGGGCGAACCGCGCCTGCGCCCCGTCGACGGGGCCCTGGGGGCCCCATAGAAAAGAAAGAGGCCAGGCCGAAGAACGCGCCCCATAGGGAAGGGGCCGGGACCTCTGCAGGGGGCGCGGATGGAAAAAACAGATCGGCGGATGTCAGGGGGAGGATGATGAACCCGAAAAAAGGACCCCTGAGCATTTGGGAGGGGCCCTAAATTAGGAGGGCCAAAAGCATTAGGGATAGGGGGTCTCCTCTGTTGATGTATCGAACCAAACCGCCCATACGTATGATCCCTAGTGCAAGGACGGGGACCTCAGTGAGGCCACGTCTTCACTGATGAAAGGAGGAGCGCTTGGCGGGAGCGAAGTGATCAAAATCCAAGAAATCCGCGCGAAGCCACGAACTCCTCGCGGAGCGCCAAGCGTTTGATGTCTATGGCGTTGTGTTCCTTCGAGCGATGGCCCCCCTGCTCCTTCCCACCCACCTGGCGATACTCGCAGCTGCGTTTGGCTGGGTATCCTTCGCCAAGATCCTGTGCTTAGATTCTTCTTCGAGCCACGGAGCGTCCCGTCCGAGAGCCGAGCGGTCGGGACCTTGAGGCCCGGCCAAAGTCTGCCGACGGCGCCCCCGTACCGGCAGGCGCGCGAGAGCTGGCGCGGGCGCGCGGGAGGCACGCGCCGCGGGCGCCGAGCGTGCTGGAGCCAGGACGCCGGGAACGGCGCAGGCAAAGCGGCTGCCCGGTGGCAGCCCTCACGGGAGCCTCCCCTGCCTGCTGGCTGGCTCTTACGAGTCGGTGCTCCTCGACGCTACATCGGCCCTCTCCCATCGATGACCAGAGGCTAGCGCACGCGAGCGCACTCGAACGATGGAGCTTCGAGTACAGCCAGGACTCCCGTGGCTTTTTGTGACGCCGAAAGACCGACTGACCGACTGACGCGCCCTGACAAGGCTGGAGCCCCGAGCTAGCCTAAAATCAGCTCAGATCCAGCTTCGGGGATCTTCTGGTCAGTCAGGCCTTGCAGGATCCTGCAAGATCCTTCGGGATCCTGCAGGATCCTGCGCCCCAGACCAGGGTCAATGCGCCCCTGATCCTGCAGGATCCTGCAAGATCCAGCGCCCTGGCTGACCCCCGTCTGCATTGACCCCCGTCTTTTGAGCTAGAGGAGTCCTAGATGGGGTCCGAGTAGATAGGGGTCGAAGGATCGCGCTGCATCGACGATACATCGGTGATACATCGCCGATGCATCGGTGATGCATCGGCGACGTCGGCGATGCATCGGCGCCGTCGGCGTCAGCATGGGAAAACACGGGCTCAACATCGAGCCGCCTTGTCGATGCGTCGGCGATGCGGCGCGATCCGCCGACCTCATCTGATCGGACCCCATTTCTGGGGAGACCAAAAAGTAAACATACCGCTACTCCCCGGACCTATCCCGGGGTGCGTTCTGACCAGGATTTCGAGGCGAATCCAGCCGTGGCGACGAGGGCCTCACACGAGGCCGAAAAACGGGAAAACGGGCGAGGGGGTAGAGGTATGGGTACCTTTTCCTCCTCTGAATTTCGGAGGCCTGGATGAACCCCGACCACAGGCCCGTGCGTCCCTTGCCGGGCACCGAGCGTCCATCCGCGACAGCACGTCTCCTGCGGAGGCCCCGCGGTCTCGGGGTCCCGGCGCGGGTGGCCCGAGGGCTGAACCTCGCGAAGACAAGACGAGACGCAGGAGGAGGACGAGGAAGAGCAGGAGTAGAAAGAGGAGAGGAGGAGGAGGAGGAGGAGGAGGAGGAGGAGGAGGAGGAGGAGGAGGAGGAGGACCAGTGTAAACCCAAGAGTCGCCAACGCTGTTGGAATAAACCCTCCCTCCGGGCTGCCTCTTGATGGGCCCCTACAACGCTTCGTTTACATTGAGGAAATGCCTCGTTGGAAGACACCCGTTTGAGGACCCTGAAGCATGCCAAGACATTGTTCTCGAGATTCCAGCCCCACGGATCAGCCTGACTGCTGCGTCTTTAGGATCCTGGCTCGTGTCAGAAAGCCGTGTTTGGGACTTCAACACCGCGAATCATCGTAACAATTGCTCCTAAATCCTTCCAACGAACATTTTATGTACGCTAATCATGGGAACCCGTGGAACTCTCAAACTGTATGAACGAATGTACGCGGCGCTGAGGCGAGAGACGCATGTTGAAAAGGAACCTAGATTCGTGAAACGCTTGGATGTTATACACGGTATGCACGGCGCTAAAGCGATAACCACTTTTTGAAAACGGGTCGCCCTCAATCCGTGAAGCTCTTGAAAAATGTTAGCGCGGCGCTCAGGCGAGAGCCACTTTTTGAAAACGGGTCGCCCTCAATCCATGTAAATCGTGCAAGTGCCTAAAACGGATGTGCGCGGCGCTCAGGCGAGAGCCACATTTTGAAAACGGGTCGCCCTTAATCGGTGAAGCTCTTGCAAGTGTTAAAACGAATGTACGCGGCGATACAGCGAGATCCACATTCTGAAAACGACCTTCAGAATCATTAGTGGTGACGAAGTCTCAGGCGAAACGCCCGGCCCGCCCAAAAAAACTGGCCTCGGGGTGCGACAGGGAGAAGCCATTCATAAGGAAAAGGAATGGAGGAGGACGACGACGACGACGAGGAGGAGAGGAGGAGGAGGAGGAGGAGGAGGAGGAGGAGGAGGAAGAGAGGACAGAGGAGGAAGAGAGGACAGAGGAGGAGGAGGAGGAGGAGGAGGAGGAGAAGGAGGAGGAGGAGGAGAAGGAGGAGAGGGCAGAGGAGGAGGAGAAGGAGGAGGAGGAGGAGGAATGGAGGAGAACGAGGAGAAGGAGGAGGACGAGGCGGAGGGAGGAGGAGGTAAGGGGGAGCAGAGAAGAGGCGAGGGGGGGGGCCCCGGGCCCCCTGCGGACAGCGCAGACACCCGGCCGTCCGCGGGCGGCTGCGGCCCCGCTCGGCGGAGGGCGGGGGGCCGCGCACGGGACGGGCATGGCAGGCGGGCGGCGGGCGGGGCAGGCCGCCCGGCCGGGGCTCTCCGCCTCCGGGAGGCGAGAGCCGGAGCACAGATTCTCCTCCCCCGCCTCCTCGTCCTCCTCCTCCTCCTCCTCCTCCTCCGCCTCCTCCTTCGCCTCCTCCGCCTCTTCTTCCTCCTCCTCCTCCTCCTCCTCCTCCGCCTCCTCCTTCGCCTCCTCCGCCTTTTCTTCCTCATCCTCCTCCTCCGCCGTCCAGCTTCACGCTCAGGTAAGTCCGAAAGCTGTTTGCGGTGGGGGCGCTTGACAAGGAACTGAGCTAAGGAACCCAGGGTCTGGAAGCCGGCGGCACTCCAATCGGGGCTCGGCCACGGATATCAACGCCGCCCCCATCGGAGGAGGCATCCTCCAGGGTCTGCAGCCTCCTGGGCGCGTGCCTTAACGAATGCCCCCCACCGTGTTCCCCACCCGACAGGTTGGGGCCTTCCTGTGGCAACTCGTCGGCCCCTGCCAATCGACGATCGTCGACGCTAAATCGACGCTCGTCGACGCTATGTCGACGCTGATCGACGCGAGCCGACGCCAGATCGGCGCTATCGCATCGACCCCCAGACGCCAATCGACTCCAATCAACGCTGAAGACGGAATTCACAGGGTACGACAGGCTCCCATGCTTTGCTTCCGCAGGCCTGAGCTGCCCCGACACGACACACGTGACCCGTAGCGTATTGACACGGAACTCAGCACACACAGATTGTGAAAGCGTGTGTCTGGCGCGAGTACCTCGCCAAGACGCGGGCCACAGCACCACGCGTGTGGGAGACGTGCCGGACTCGGTGCGTGTCGCTTGTCAGCACGCGAGCATCAAGCGTCTCCTCTTTTGAGCCAATCCTCCCGGGGCGCCCTGCATACCGCGGCCGCCGGGCCCAAGGTGTGCAGATGTTTCCAGTGGGGATCCGCCTCGCGCACTCGACGGCCGACGCCTGCATGGAGCCATCCCGGCCGCCGCCGGGCCCACGGCGTGCCGGGTGCTCCTCCCTGGGGCTAGCGCCCCGCGTGCTCGGGTATAGGGTTAGGTCGAGCGTGTCCCCCTACACGCGGATTTTGGCAAGACACAACTCAAATATATGCAAACATAGACAAACAAATCGTCCCCAGACTATGTTTTTTCCATTTCAGAACATTCCTCCTGCAGAGGGACGCGCCCGACTTACACTTAGGGGCCGCTCGAAGCAACATCAGGGCAAGGGGACTGGCCGGTCGTGCACACCATCCCTAAGCAGACGACTGCATATATGTATGTATGTATGTATGTATGTATGTATGTATGTATGTATGTATGTATGTATGGATGGATGGATGGATGGATGGATGGATGGATGGATGGATGGATGGATGGATGGATGGATGGATGGATGGATGGATGGATGTGTATATATATACATATATATGTATATATATATGTATATATACCCCGGCCGCCAGGCCCACGGTTCGCCGGTGCTCCCTGGGGGTACCGCCTCGCGTGCTCGGGCAGGGAGGGCTCGAAGCAACCTCAGAGGGAGGGGGCCATCCCTAGGTGCGTGGGTAAAATGGGATCCCGCGGCTCTGTTAGTGCGTGTTTGTTGTCGCTCGCTGTTGCTGCTGGATCCTCAGACCTTGAAAAAGAATTTTACCATCACCCCCCCCCCCTTCAGTGCCCATTCTGCCCTCGCGGAGGTTGCATTTGTTTTTTTCGACTGTATGGCTGGCTTCCAATTATCTACAACAACGGCTCCCACCGTCTACTACATGACAGGATATCGAAGGACCGCGCTCTCGCTCGGAACTGCCTCGCAACGTATGAAGCTATCGCGCTCTCGCCTCAAACTTCCTCAGGGCTTCTTCACGAATCCCTCCATTGGCGCTTTGGAATCGCGCTCTCGCCCAAGACTTTCTCGCAATTGACTCACAGACCGCGCTTTCGCCTGAGACTTCCTTGCCATCCCCTCTTGCTCATCCCTCTCTCCTCCAGCTTCTCTCTCCCTCACTGTTGCCACCTTCCCTCCTCCCTCCGTCCCTTCCTCCACTTCCTTCCTCCACGCTCTCTCCCATTCCCATTATTGTTGTTCTTAGTGTAAGGTCTGAGCCGATTACACGCAGCAGGAAAGGAAGTTATACCCCCCACAGGGGGCACGATCAAAGACAAAGAGGGCGGGTATCGAAGGTTTGTGGGACACATCACGTTAGATGACGCGCGAGCGAATCAGAGCGAACGCTGGTGTTGTCGTCGACCCCCCCCCCGCGACGCATCCGCGACTTACCCCGCGACTTACCCCGTGACCCGCCCGCGACTCACCCGCGACCCACCCCGCGCCCGCCCCCTCACGCCTATCCGGCTTCGTTGGCGGGCACGCTGTTGAGCGTGATGTATGTCCTTGGCCCAAAACAGGCGGATTTTGTACATAAATACACATATATATATATATGATGCGGAAAGATATACACACACAAACAAACAAAACGCCTATTTTGTTTTATCATTTTGGGATGCTCCTCCTGTAGAAGGACAGGCCCGACTTAATGCTAGCCCCACCCCCCTCCTCTCGGACTGCTTCTCAGACACAACCTCCGGGATGGGCTGAGGGCGGAAGCACGCGAGACATGACTTACCAGAGTCGACGGTGCCGGGTGCTCCGTACTGAGCAGAGACCAACCGTCCCGGCATTCCTACAGGCCTACCAGAGTGCTCCGAGAACAGAGAATGCCCCAAGAACAAATAGCAGTGTTCTCAGAACACGAGCCCGATGTTTTCAGACGAGACAGGCTCGGCCAGACATGTCCTGGGGGCATGGAAAGGTAGACCCAGCGCCTCGACGGTGCCGGGTGCTCCGTACTGAGCAGAGACCAACCGTCCCGGCATTCCTACAGGCCTACCAGAGTGCTCCGAGAACAGAGAATGCCCCAAGAACAAATAGCAGTGTTCTCAGAACACGAGCCCGATGTTTTCAGACGAGACAGGCTCGGCCAGACATGTCCTGGGGGCATGGAAAGGTAGACCCAGCGCCTTGGGGCAGGCCAGCCTGTCTCGGCCAGAACTGCTCTCAGGACACGTTGTGCAGACCACAAGCAGTTCTCGGAACACTCTCTGGTGGGCCTCCAGGCGAGCCGGGCCGCTTCGCCACTGCTGGACCGCATCTTTGCCCCGCGCCCTCGGGGCGGGTGGGTTTGCGCGTTCGGGGGGCTGCATTTGTACGCTCGGGGGGGGCCTGTGTCTGTACTCCCCCTCCTCCTCCTCCTCCTCCTCCTCCTCCGCTTCCCCCGCCTCCTCCTCCTCCCTTTTCCTCCCTTTTCCTCCTCCTCCTCCTCCTCCTCCTCCTCCTCCTCCTCCTCCTCCTCCTCCTCCCCCCCCGGGCGCGGCGCGGCCAGGGACGAGCCTCGAGGTCGGCCACGGCGGCCGCTGCAGGCAGGAGGGCGCCGCGCGCGCCTCTACACGAGGCCGGAGGCGCCCCCCGCGGTGGCGCCGCCGAGGCGGCAGCGCAGGGATCGACCAGAGCAGCTCTTGTAGTTTTCCCTCGCATTTCGTTTTCGCTGTGGTTCGTGTGCGTGCTGCTGTTGTTGTTGTTGTTGGTGGTGTTGTTGGTGTTGTTGTTGTTGTTGTTGTTGTTGTTGTTCTCGTTGGCTGCTGTTGTTGTTGTTGTTGCTGTTGTTGTTGTTGTTTTTGTTGTTGGTGTTGTTGTTGGCTGCTGTTGTTGTTGTTATTGTTGTTGTTGTTGGTGGTGGTGGTGCTGTTGTTGTTGTTGTTGTTGTTGTTGTTGTTGTTGTTGTTGTTGTTGTTATTGTTGCTGCTGTTGTGGATGATGTTGTTGCTGTTGCTGTTATTGTTGTTGTTGCTGTTGCCGCTGCTGTTGTTGTTGTTGCTGCTATTGTTGTTGTTGTTGTTGCTGCTGCTGCTGTTACTGTTGTTGTTGTTGCTGCTGCTGTTGTTGTTGTTGTTGAATACTTATGTCTACGCAATAATGTTTTGCTGATCTCCGGAAGCGGTTCCGGGCGCTCTCGCCTCGACGCCGGCTACATTTTCTCTGAAAACGAGGCTCCCGCTTGAGCGTTGGCTTGACCCCAAAAGTGCGCCCTTGGAGGCCCAGCTGCGACAACAACGGTTCCCGCTCGATATTTCCTCACAATTTACCTCGAGACACCCTGGCCAGAGAGGCCCCCGAACTCAGCAACGGCGCTCTCGCTCGAGACTTCCTCGCAATTCAATCAAGTTGGCGGGGGCCCAGCCACGACGACAAGGGCTCCTGCTCGATACTTCCTCACGATTTGCTCCGAGAACCCCTGGCCAAGAAGCCCCCGGAACTCAGGAACGGCGCTCGCTGGAGAGTTTCTTTTGATTCAATCAAATTGGTGGAGGCCCAAATGCGACGACAAGGGCTTTCGCTCGATACTTCCTCAAAATGTATTCGCTGAGGCCTTTGCCAGAGAGGCCCCCGAAATCAAGAGTGGCGCTCACGCTCGAGACTTCCTCGCAATTCAATCAAGTTGGCCGGGCCCAGCCACGACGACAAGGGCTCCTGCTCGATACTTCCTCACGATTTACTCCGAGAGCCCCTGGCCAAGAAGCCCCCCAGGAACGGCGCTCGCTGGAGAGTTTCTCCTGAATCAATCAAATTGGTGGAGGCCCAAATGCGACGACAAGGGCTCTCGCTCGATACTTCCTCAAAATGTATTCGCTGAGGCCCTTGCCAGAGAGGCCCCCGAAATCAAGAGTGGCGCTCTCGCTCGAGACCTCCTCGCAATTCAACGAAGTTGGCGGAGGCCCAGCCACTTTGGTCAATTTGGTGTGGGCCAAGCCGCGACGACAAGGGCTCCGTTCGTTACTTGCTCAAGCTGTACTTCGAGAGCCCGTGGCCCGAGACTGCAATTCAGCAGCGGCGCTGGAGGCCCACCTGCGACGACAGGGGCTCCCGCTCGACACCCCGTTTAGTACTCCTACACGACCTGGCCAGAGAGGCCCCAGCCCACAGAGGCCCCAGCACGCTGCTCATTGAGGCCTTCGGACACAGCCCACAAAAGCTCCAACCGAGCCCACAGGGGCCCCAGCACGCTGCCCGCAGAGGCCTTCGGACACAGCCCACAGAGGTCCCGGCGCGCTGCCCACTGAGGTCCCCAACACACAACTCACTGAGGCCCAGAGTAAGCCCACAGGGACCGAAAAATGCTGCCCGCAGGCCCTCCGGCACAGCCCACATGGGCGCCAAGCGCGCCCACGGAGGCTCCCCCGCGCTGCCCACAGGGGCCCCAAACGCGCCCACAGAGGGCCCAGCGCGCTGCCTCCCGACAATGCCCACAGAGGCCCCAGCCCTCAGAGGCCCCAAGCGCGCCCACAGAGGTCCCAGCCCGCAGAGGCCCCAAGCGCGCCCACAGAGACCCCGCGCGTTGCCCACTGAGGCTCTCGACACAATCCACAAAGGCTCAAGCCCACGCCCCGCGTGCCCACGGAGGCACCCGAGAGTGCCCACAGAGGCCCCAGCTCGCAGAGGCCCCAGGCCCAAGCGCGCCCACAGAGGCCCCGACGCGCTGCCCACAGAGGCCCCCGACACAGCCCACAGAGGCCCCAGCCCACAGAGCCCGCAGAGACCCCAGCGCGCTGCCCACTGAGGCTCCCCGACGCAGCCCAAAGAGGCCCCAGCCCACAAAGTTCCCAAGCGCGCCCACAGAAGCCCCCGCGCGCTGCCTACTGAGGCCCCCCAACACAGCCCACAGAGTCCCTAAGCGCGTCCACAGAGGCACCAGCCCGCAGAGGCCCCAAGCGTGCCCACAGAGGCTCCAGCGCGCTGCCCACTGAGGCTCCCGACGCAGCCCACAGAGGCCCCAGCCCACAGAGGCCCCAAGCGCGCCCACAGTGGCCCCCCGCGCGCTGCCCACTGAGGCCCTCCGGCACAGCCCACAGAGGCCCCAAGGGCGCGCACAGAGGCCCCTGCCCACAGAGGCCCCAAGCGCGCCCACAGAGGCCCCCGCGCGCTGCCTACTGAGGCCCCCGACGCAGCTCACAGAGGTCCCAAACGCGCCAACAGAGGCCCCAGCCCGCAGAGGCCCCAAGCGCGCCCACAGAGGCCCCAAGCGCGCTGTCCACTGAGGCCCCAGCGCGCTGCCCACAGAGAGGCCCCAGCCCACAGAGGTCCCAAAGGCGCCCACAGAGGCCCCAGCCCACAGAGGCCCCAAGCACGCCCACAGAGGCCCCCGCGCGCTGCCCACTGGGGCCCTCCGACACAGCCCACAAAGGCCTCAAGCGCGCCCACAGAGGCCCCAGCTCGCAGAGGCCCCGCTCGACATTTCCGAGCGATTAACTCCTGGAGGCCCTGGCCAGAGAGGTTCCCGAACTCAGGAACAGCGCTCTCGCTGGAGACATCCTGGCAACTCAATCAAATTAGTGGGGGCGCAGCCGCGATGATCAGGGCTCCCGCTCGATGCTTCCTCGCGATTTGCTCCGAGAGGCCCTTTCTCGTGGTCCATCCTTCTCTTCCCCCACCCGTCCCCCCTTCCACTGTTCTCGGGGCTGCGATGAATGTGCGTGGCAGGTAAGGAAGATATACCCCCGAGGGGGTACGGCCGAAGACAAAGAGGGCGGGTATCGAGGGTTTGGGATATATGCGTTGCGTGGCACGCGGTCGAATAAGAACAAACAGTCTTAAACTTGTTGATGCTGTTATTATTGTTGTTGTTGCTGTTGTTGTTGTTGTTGTGGTGGTGGTGGTGGTGGTGGTGGTGGTGGTGGTGGTGGTGTTTGTGCTCATTTTGCTTTCGCTCTCCCTCGGTCTGTCCTTCGCCCCGCCTCCGTTGCGGAGCGAGGCCAAGGCGGAGGCGGCCCACGACACCGCCAGCAACACACCGCGCAGGCCGAGCCCTGGTCAGCGGGGGGCGACGGCTCGCCGCTCCGGCCGGGGAACGAGCACTGACATGGGCATTCCCGACCAGCCACAACTGGGGGAGCTGTGGTCCTTGCCCCCCTGGAGGAACCCATCGCATCGACGATCTCTCGAGAGGGGTGTCGAAGTCGATAGGTCCCCCAAGGGGGTAAGGACCACAGCTCCCCCAGTTGTGGCTGGCCTGACATTCTGTTTCGGAGACCTCCGCGCGGATTCTTTGGATCGGCGCCGGGCCCCCCCTCGATCGCTGGCGCGCGGAGCGCGCCAGGGGGCAGCGCCAGAGGCGCCGTTTGGGGGGGCCCAGCGCCGATCCGAAGAATCCGCGCGGACCTCCCACAATGCATGCTCATCCCGGGATCTACTGACCGGGGCCCAGCCAGGCCTGGGTCAGTCAGGCTTGGCAGGATCCTGCGGGATCCTGCGGGATCCTGCACCCAAGCCCGGGTCAGTGCGCCCCTGGCTCTGCAGGATCCTGCAGGATCCGGCGATCCGGCAGACCCCCGCTTGCATTGACCCCCGTCGTAAGGCTCCCGAGGGGGTGGAAAGGGAAAGAGGAGGAGGAGGAGGAGAAGGAGGAGGAGTAAAAGGAGGAGAGGGAGGAGGAGGAGGAAAAGGAGGAGAAGGAGGAGGAGGAGGGGGAGGAAGAGCAGCAGCAGTCAGGCGGACCTCCGAAAATGTATGCTTCTGTCATTGTCCCGTCCCCGGTCCAGGTGCCCGAGCACGAGCTCCTGGAGCTCGGAGTCCTCCTCGGGCGCCGAAGGGCAAGAAGAAGAAAGGCAGCACAGTCGACCTACCAAACCACCCCAACCCAACCCGAAGACCCGAATTTCACCCGAATTTCGGGTTTCATGTGTTTTTTCAATGCTCCCCGACCCCCCCCCCACACTGGAAATGGAGGGCAGATTGAGGCCTTCGGGTTGGGTTGGGTTGGTTTGTTGGGTGGTGAAGCACAGGCACTAGACTTCGGTCGGGCATGCCCTCCTGCAGGCGGATTTTGGACGACAAATGAAACATCGTCAGAAGTCTCACCAAAAGTATTGTATACAAAAATCGCAATAAAAAATATATGTTTAAAACATATGTTTTAAACAAAAAACGACTATTGTTTTACTATTTTGGGATACTCCTCCGGTCGAGGGCCATGCCCGACTCAGCACTAGACCTTCGGAGGTCCGCGGCGGACTTCTCGGACCTGCGCTGAACCCCTCTCCTTGGCGAGCCAAGGGGCGGCGCCAGGGGCGTCGCCAGGGGCGTCGCCAGGGGTGCCCCGCACAGATCCAAGAAGTCCCTGCGGAGCTCCGAAAGTGTATGTTCAGGCTGGCTTGAGCGCGTTCGTCTCTAGATTCTGGCAAGTTCGCAGGGTACCCCCCGGACACACACACACACACACACCACCCCAGCAGCCGCCTTTTCAAACAAACAGCGCTGGTCCTGCAAGCGAGTCCCGACTTGCGCGAAGTCCCGATTTCCTTTCGGGCCTCGCCACGCCCCCCTCGGGGGTTGCTGAAAGCGCCCCTAGCCCAAGATGCCCCCAGCTTCCAGATCCATGTTTCGGCGGTGGACAAACCTGCATTTCGTAAACCACCCTTTAGTGAAAACGGCCTGGGACCAAAGCCGACGGACCTGGACCCGCAAAAATGACGGCCGCGACGACCTCTCGCGAACCGAAAACGGCCAAGTCGCTAATCGACGTGTCAGGGCAGGAGGTCTATCAACCTCCGAATGCTGGCGCCCCTGGGGCCCTCCGGGGGGCCTCGTGAGGGTTGCTCTGAAGGCCGTGGGGGGCATCCTGAGGGCAAATCCCGGAGGAACCTGGGGCCAGGGGCCCTTCTAGCGACACTTCGGTCGGGCGTGCGCTACAGGCGGATTTTGGACGAAAAATGAAAAATCATTCAAAACATCCAAAAATAACCCAAAAAATAAAAGAAACATCGTGCCCTGACTACTTTTTACTATTTTTGAAGATTCCTCCTGTAGAGAGACATGCCCGATTTAATTCTAGCAACACCCGACCCCCCCGCCTCCACGAAAGCGGACTTGCCCGCGTCCCAAAAAAACGGCGTTCCCGGGGAAACCTAAAGGACCCGATGCCGCTACTCCCCGGAACTCTCCCGGGGGATGCGTTCTGACCAGGATGTCGAGGCGAGGGCTGCCCAGGAGGCCCAAAAAGGGGAAAACGAAGGGAAGGGTAGAGTCGGGATCCACCAAAAAGGGGGGTGGGCCCTGAGGGGGAGCATGGGTTCGATCCGCTGGTGCACCGAAAAGCCGCAAGCAGATGCCCCCCGCATGCCCCACGTATCGGCAACTATCGGGAGCTGCTGGCGGCTGGGAAGCATTTGTTTTGGGCGGTTCAGGCAAAAACCGATCGAACTCAAAACCCCCCTGGGGCACACACACACACACACACCAGTTGCGGAATCCCGATAGAGGTATGGGTATGAGCAGGGGAAAACAAAGGAAGGGTAGAGGTACAGTGGTTGCCACCCAAGAAGCACCCTGCTTGCCTCCAGGGTGCCCTGGGTCTCTGGGGATTCGATGGTTTTTGCTGTGACAAGCGTGACGCTCCCGCACCGAAAACCGATGGACGTCCTGGGATCTTGGGGAGTGTCCTCCACTGGGATCTTGTGGACGTCCCCGGTGTTCCTGCGTCGATGGAGGCCCGTAGGGGTCACCCCCCATTCGGGCACGCAGCCTACGAAGCGCCCCCAGGGGGAAAGGAGAAGAAAGGAGGGGGAGGAGGGGAGGAGGAGGAGGAGGAGGAGGAGGAGGAGGAGGAGGAGGAGGAAGAGGAGGAGGAGTTCCCCTTTCTCTTCCTCGGTGTTCCTGCGTCGATGGAGGCCCGGGGCCCCCGCCGCGGCCACTGCCCGGGCCCCGCAGCAGCGCCCCCGGCACCTCTCGGCCCCCGCGGGCGCCCTCGCCCGCCGTGCCCGCCGCGCCCTCCTCCCGCAGGGCCCGCCGCAGCTCGTCGGCGCTGCCCTCCCCGGAGCCGAGCGCGCCTTCTCAGAGATCTCCGTATCCTCCTCCTCCTCCTCCTCCTCCCTCCTCCTCCTCCTCGCCCTCCTCACGCCTCCCTCCCTCCTCCCTCTCTTCCTCCTCCCCTCCTTCTAGCCGAGCGCGCCTTCTTAGGGATCGCCTCCTCCTCCTCCTCCTCCTCCTCTTCCTCCTCCTCCTCCTCCTCTTCCTCCCCCCTCCTTCTAGCCGAGCGCGCCTTCTTAGGGATCGTCCTCCTCCTCCTCCTCCTCCTCCTCCTCCTCCTCCTCCTCCGTCTAGCCGAGCGCGCCTTCTTAGAGATCGCCTCTGTTCCATTAGAAACCTTCCGCAAGAAACCCAACTCTGAGACCCTGAGACCCTGGTGTGTGAACGTCACGCCTTCCATAGCAAAGCCATCGAAACCGAAGAAACCCAGGGCACCCTGAAGGAAAACAGGGTGTGTCTTGGTATGGGTCTCCAGTGTACGGTCGGGGGTGATCGGAGAGGACACGCGAGAGGACACAAGATAAGACAAAGCCAGGACGAGGACAAATCGGGTGAGGATACAGTCAAACCGTATGATAAGGACGCACTATACGGAGGCACGGGCCTTAGAAGGCCGTTTGGAAGCTTTTCGAGCGGGCCGCGGCCAGCGAAAGTGGCCAAGGATGGGCCAAGGAGGTAAGGATGGCAAGGGCAAGGCTCCCTTGGGAAAGTCGCTCATCCTTACCATGCGCGTCGACTGTACGGTCGGGGGTGATAGGGGAGGACAGGCGAAAGGACACGAGATGAGACGAAGCCAGGACGAGGACAACATCGGGTGGGGATACGGGGATACATCGGGAATATCTGAGATCTGGTGGCTCTGGAGGGTGCATCTGGCGCCGCGGCCTTCTCAGGGCGTCCTGGGAACGCTCTGAGAGCATTCCGGGACGCTCTGGAATGGAGCTGTCCGCGTCCCAGCCCCGTCCAGAAGACCCCTCCGAGGGCCACACTGCCCGAGGAATGCAGAAGGCATATAGGGCGCACAGCACGGGACACAAGGGTAAGCCTTGATCTGGCAGAGTCCACCTACACGAATCAGTCCCGCCTGTGGATCGGGTCCGAGAGAATGCGGTCGGAGGATCGCGCTGCATCACTCATCGGCGATGCATCCGTGACGTCGGCGATGCATCGGCGCCATCGGCGGGGAGAAAATCGAAATCCGCATCCGGCCGCAACGGCGATGCGGCGCCATCCTCCGACCTATCCACTCGGACCCCACCAGGGAGAGCCTTGCGCCCGGAGCGCGCCCAAGATGCGGGCGGCGGCCGCCCTGATGGTGGAGGGAAAGAAAACGGTGACCATGACGAAGGCTCAGCGCAGAAGCGCCGGTGGAGGAGGAGGAGGAGGAGGAGGAGGAGGAGGAGGAGGAGCGAGGAGCGAGGAGCGAGGAGGAGGAGGAGGCGAAAAGATGAGGAGGAGAAGGCCCGTCCATCTTGGTCAGCGTCACTTCGTGGATCGCCCTCGCGAATCGGCGACGGACTAGGGACCAAGAACGGCGTCGACAAGGCCCCGCAACAGCTTGGTCATGGGCAGCGTGTCTCTTCCCTCGAGATGGGGCACAGGGCCGCGTCGTCGACAGTCAAGGAACAGCAAAAGCAGCATAAACTGGGGTCGGGCAAGTCCTCCTACAGGCGGATGTTGGAATCAAATGCTCAAAATGCACGAGAAATCGTCCCCTGACTATTGTTCAGGCGACGCCCCCAGCGCGCTGCGCGAGCCAGGGAGGCGGGTCTCAGCGTCGATCCAGGAAAGCCCGGGATCGAATCGATACGTCGGATCGGCGATCGAAATAAATCGGATCGGGGGAGATCGGCAGCAGAGTGGGGAAGAGTTGAACCGGAGGAGATCGGCAGGCTAGTAGGCCTCCAATGAAAACTCGGAGCCCGAATCCGAGACCCATGTCGAATCGAATCGGAATCGGAATCGGGAATGGGAAAGAATCGAAGTCGAAATCCAAAGCGAAACTAATCGGAGGCATCGGGACGAGCCCCTCCGATCCGAGGAGCCCGCGCGGACCCGGGAACGTTTTGGAGTCTATGCCGCCGTTCGTCCCTCGAGCGAGGCCCGGAGCCGTGCAGGAGGCTCCGCAGCGCGTCGACGTCGAGGTAGGCGCCCTGCAGGTGGCGCCGCGCGCCGCGCGCGTAGCCCCGCCTGCCGTGCAGCACGCGGTGGTTCTGGAAGGCGACGAGGTCGCCCGGCGCCAGCCGCAGCGGCACCAGGAGGCGCTCGTCCTGTTGAACAACAAAAAGGCTAACGGGGCGCGGACGTAGAGGGGCGCGGACTTCGAGGGGGGCGCGGACTCACTCAGAGGGGGGAGGGCGCGGACTTAGAAGGGGGGGGGCGCAGAAGGTGCAGGAAGATGGCGGGACGTGTGCCGCGATACCCTGCTCGCTCTGGCGGGATCTCTCTGGAGGGGTGGGAGGGGCAGGATGCTTGATACATTTCAGAAACCAGGAGAGCTCGAAATATGCCCAAATCTGGGGAACGGGAGGAGGAGGAGGAGACAACGTAGAAGAATGGGGATGGGGGAGGGAAGAGGCGGCGGAGGAAGTGTAGAGTGATGGAAGGTGACGAGGCAGAAGAGGAAGATGGTGAGGAGGAGCATGAGGAAGGAAGAAGGACGAGCAATCGGAGCGGGAGGGCGTTGAGGGGAAAGGCAGAACGTGGAAGAGGAAGGACAAGGGAACAATGGAAGGGTGAAAGGGGTGAGGGAGGAGCAGGGGGTAAAAGAGAAACGGCGATGGAGGGGAAGGTGGGAGAGCAAGTAAGGCAAGGAGGGTGGGGGGGTTAGCCTCCTCGCTCTGTCGGGGCCTTCCTGGAGGGGGGGGGGGGGGCGCGAAACCTTGAGACAGTATGGGTTTCGCATACCCTCCTCGCTCAGGCGGGGCCTCCCTGAAGGAATGGGAGGAGCGCGACACCTGATACATAGCATGGCGTGCAAATGCCCTCCTCGCTCAGGCGGGGCCTCCCTGGAGGACTGGGAGGGGTACGAAACCTGATAAGTAGCATGGTTTTCGAATGCTTTCATCGTTCAGGCGGGGCCCCCCTGGAGGAGTGGGAGGGGCACGAAACCTGATAAATAACAAAATGTTCGAATACCATCCTCGCTCAGCCGGGGCCTCCCTGGAGGAGTGAGAGGGGCACGACACCTGATACATAGCATGGCTTTCGAATGCCCTCCTCTCTCAGGCGGTGCCTCTCTGGAGGAGTGGGAGGGGCACGAAACCTAATGAATAGCAGGGTTTTCGAATACCCTCCCGCTCAGGCGGGGCTTCCCTGGAGGGGTGGGAGGGGCACACAAGTTATCAAATAACGAAGTTTTCGAATACCCTCCTCGCTCAGGTGGGGCATCCCTGGAGGAGTGGGAGGGGCACGACACCTGATACATAGCAAGGTTTTCGAACACCCTCCTCGCTCAGGCGGGGCCTCCCTGGATGGGGGGGGGCACGAAACCTTGTAAATGGTATGGTATCCCGATGCTGTCCTCGCTCCGGCGTGGCCTCCCTGGAGTGGTAGGTATGGTATGGTAGCTTTAGCTTTGGTTTTGTAGGTGTGGTATGGTATGGCAGGTGGTGTGGCATGGTTGGCATGGTATGGCAGGTATGGTGCTGGTATAGTATGGTAGGTACGGTATGTGGCAGGTATGGTATGGCAGGTATGGAAGTGGTATGGTATTGATAAGTAGTGTATGGTAGGTAAGGTCTGATATAATACGTATGGTATGGTGAGGTAGGGAGGCGGGAGAAGGAGAAGGAGAGGGCGTTCTAGGAAAAGAAGAACCCCACTCAGGATTTCGGAAAAAGCGCAGATCCAAGACATCCGCCTGGAGCGCCAAAAGTTTGTGTTATGGCGATGTTTCTTCCTCGAGTCATGGTTGCATTGCCGGGGGACCTTTCCAGGGGTCCCCAGGGACACACAAATAACTAGACACGAGTCCCAGGATTTCCCGTACTCATCCAGATTTCCAAACATTTAGTTTTCCACCCCACTTCCCATGCTTGCCGACATTGTCCAGGGAATCGACGATTATTTGTGCATGTGTGCTTTTTGTCCCTCCTGAACCTTGTCTGTCTGGTCGCGCCCCTATCCGCGTCGAATCCGTGTCGAATCCATGCCAGACTCGTCGAAGCCGCGCCGAGTCCAGGTCGAGTCCGTGCTGATAATCCACGCCAAGCCGCGCTGAGTCCGCATCGGTTCCGCATCGGGCACAAGAGAAGCCACCAATTTGGGGGATGGACGAGGTCCCCCGAAGATGCAATGCAAGGTAACAGGTGATATTTCGACCCCTAGCCCATGCTTCGTGGGGTTATCGAATGGACCAAGAATCCGGGGCCCAATCCTGGGATATTCGAGGTGGGGGGCGTCCATCATGGATGGGGGTGCGTCCGAATAGCCCCCTTGGGGGTGTACCCTTGGGGGTGTATTCCAGGGTTTCCGTCCTTTTCGTAGCCGCTGCATTTGAGCGGCGGAGAAAAACGGGTCTCACGCAGATGTCATGGCGACCTCACGCGGCGGCTTACGCGGGCCGCCAGCGCGGCACACCACATGGAAGACGAGGGCGCTCAAGCGCAGCCTTACGCGGGCAGCTCACGCGCCAATGACGGCGAAGACGACCCCGTTGTTTTGCATCGCCCATTTGTTCGTCGAAAAGTCGGGGTGCGTCCGAATAGCTCCCTGGGGGTGTATCCCAGGGTTTCCCTCCTAGCCGCTTCAGTTTCTTTCGTCGAAAAGTCCGGGGCTAGGGGACAGGAACATCAGGAGGAGGAGGAGGAAGAGGAGGAGGAGGAGGAGGAGGAGGAGGAGGAGGAAGGGGAGGAGGAGGCGATCCTGGAGCTCGCCCTGCAGCGCCGCCCAGGCCTCGTAGTAGTCGAGGGTGGCGCCGAAGGCCGGGCGCTGCCATGCCGAGGCGGCCACGGCCCCGGGGGGGGTGCGCTCTCCCGGGCCTGCTTCGCGCCACCAGGGCTCCCAGGCCTCCCAAGCTGCTGCTGCTGCTGCTGCTGCTGCTGCTGCTGCTGCTGCTGCTGCTGCTGCTGCTGCTCCTCCTCCTCCTCCTCCTCCTCTCCTCCCTCCTCCTCCTCCTCCTCCTCCTCCTCCTCCTCCTCCTCCTCCTCCTCTCTCTCCTCCTCCCTCCTCCTCCTCCTCCTCCTCTCCTCCTCCTCCTCCTCCTCCTCCTCCTCCTCCTCCCCCTCCCCTCCCCTCCCCTCCCCCTCCCCTCCCCCTCCTCCTCACGAAGAAACAGGCTTAAGTCCCAGGGGTTCGCATATCTCCCACACGTTCTGTGTTTTTGTTCGTCTTCCCGCCCACTTCCTAGATGTTGCCACGCGTTCCTCGGAATCGCCGATTGATTGTCTGTGTGTGTGTGTCGTTTCCCCTCCTGATTTTTCGCGCCACCATGGGGCCCAGGCCTCCCGCGCGGGGTCCGAGTCGATGCGGCCGAGCGCGCCTTTCTTAGGGATCTCCTACGGTCGGGGTGATGATCGGAGAGGACACGTCAGAGGACACAGGATAAGACGAAGCCAGGAAAATCGGGTGGGGACAAAACCGGGTGAGGATACATACGGAATCTCTGAGATCTGGCGGCTCTGGAGGGTGCATCGGGCGCCGCGGCCTTCCCAGGGCGTCCCGGGAACGCTCTGAGAGCGTTCCAGGACGCTCTGGAATGGAGCTGTCCTCGGCCTGGCCCCGTCCAGAAGACCCTTCCGAGGGCCACACTGCCCTATAGGAATGCAGAAGGCATATAGGTCGCACAGCACGGGACACGAGTGTAAGCCTTGATCTGGCAGGGTCCACCTAGACGAATCCGTCCCGCTTATGGCTAGGGTCCGAGCGAATGAGGTCGGAAGATCGCGCTGCATCGCGCATCGACGACGCATCGTGGACGTCGCCAATGCATCGGCACGTCGATATGGAGAGGATCGGGGTCCATGTCGAGCCGCATCGCCGATGCATCGCCGATGCGGCGCGATTCTCCGACTCAGTCTGCTCGGACCCCCCGTGGGAGGCCGATAGACTGCGGCCCCCTGCGCCACGGGGGCGTCCCAGGAACGGGTGGGGACTAGCGGGGGGAGGAAGTTGATGATGAGGAGGAGGAGGAGGAGGAGGTTGGAGCGTCTGGGGACGAGGAGGAGGAGGAGGAGGGGGAGGATGATGATGATGATGATGATGATGATGATGATGATGATGATGATGATGATGATGGTGATGATGAGGAGGAGGAGGAGGAGGAGCAGGAGGAGGGGGAGGAGAACGAGGCGGAGGAGAAGGAGGAGAAGGAGTAGTAGTAGTAGTAGTAGTAGTAGTAGTAGTGGTAGTCGTAGTCGTAGTAGTAGTAGTAGTAGTTGTAGTAGTAGTCGTAGTAGTAGTAGTAGTAGTAGTAGTAGTAGTAGTAGTAGTAGTAGTAGTAGTAGTAGTAGTAGTAGTAGTAGTAGTAGTAGTAGTAGTTAGTAGTAGTAGTAGTAGTAGTAGTAGTAGTAGTAGTAGTAGTAGTAGTAGTAGTAGTAGTAGTAGTAGTAGTAGTAGTCGTAGTAGTAGTCGTAGTAGTAGTAGTAAGTAGTAGTAGTAGTAGTAGTAGTAGTAGTAGTAGTAGTAGTAGTAGTAGTAGTAGTAGTAGTGTAGTAGTATAGTGTAGTAGTGTAGTAAGTAGTAGTCAATGTAGAGTAGTAGTGTATTACTTACTAGTACTAGTAGTACTACTACTAGTACTAGTACTACTTACTAGTAGTAGTAGTACGTAGTCGTAGTAGTAGTAGTAGTAGTAGTAGTAGTAGTAGTAGTAGTAGTAGTAGTAGTAGTAGTAGTATAGTAGTAGTAGTAGTAGTAGGTAGTAGTAGTAGTAGTAGTAGTAGTAGTAAGAGGTAGTAGTAGTAGTAGGTAGTAGTGGCAGTCGTAGTAGTAGTAGTAGTAGTAGTCGTAGTAGTAGTAGTAGTTATAGTCGAGGTAGTAGTCCCACCGCATAGTAGTAGTAGCAGTAGTAAGTATAGTAGAAGTGGTCGTAGTAAAGTAGTAGTAGTAGTAGTAGCAGTCGCAGTAGTAGTAGTAGTAGTAGTAGTAGTAGTAGTAGTAGTAGTAGCAGTAGCAGTAGCATTAGCAATAGTAGTAGTAGTAGTCGTCGTCGTAGCAGTAGTCGTAGTAGTAGTAGTAGTAATAATAGTAGTAGTAGTAGCAGTAGTAGTAGTAGTAGCAGTAGTAGTGGTAGTAGTAGTAGTAGTAGTAGTAGTAGTAGTAGTAGTAGTAGTAGTAGTAGTAGTATTAGTAGGAGTAGTAATAGTAATCGTAGTAGTAGTAGTCGTAGTAGTAGTAGTCGTCGTAGTAGTAGTAATAGTAGTAGTAGTAGTAGAAGTAGTAGCAGTAGTAGTAGTAGTATTAGTAGTAGTAGTAGTAGTAGTAGTGATAGTAGTAGTAGCAGTAAGGAGTAGTAGGAGTAGTAGTAGTAGTAGTAGTAGTACTAGTAGTACTACTACTAGTATTAGTGGTAGTAGGTAGTAGTAGTAGTAGTAGTAGTCGTAGTAGTAGTAGTAATAGTAGTAGTAGTAGTAGTAGTAGTAGTAGTAAAAGTCGTGGTAGTATTAGTCGTCGTCGTAGTAGTAATAGTAGTAGTAGTAGTAGCAGTAGTAGTAGTAGTAGTAGTCACAGTAGTAGTAGTAGTAGTAGTAGGAGTAGTAGTAGTAGTAGTAGTCGTGGTAGTATTAGTCGTCGTCGTAGTAGTAATAGTAGTAGTAGTAGTAGTAGTAGTAGTAGTAGCAGTAGTAGTAGTAGTAGTAGTAGCCACAGTAGTAGTAGTAGTAGTAGTAGTAGTAGTAGTAGTAGTAGTAGTAGTGGTAATAATGATAGGAAGTGGAGCAGAAGGAGGAGGAGGAGCAGGAGAACGAGGAGGAGAAAGAAGAGGAAAAGGAGGAGAAAAAAGTGAGGGCCGCCCTGACCGCCGCGGTGGGCTCCCCCCGGAAACTCCTGGGGGCCTCCTCGGGCCCAGGCCACTCATATGGCAGCGCCCGAGCAGGGGGCCCGCAGCGGCGCGGCAGAGCGGTTGTTGAAGCGGACCCTCCTGGAGTAGCCATTCAAAGACCCCTCTTTGGGAGGGGGCCTACGTTAGGAGGGCCAAAGACATCAGGGATGGAGGGGGTCTCTTTTCTGCAGATGTATCGAACCCAACCGCCTCTAGATGTTTGATCCCGAAGGCAGAGACGGGAACCTCAGTGTGAGGCCACGTCTCCATCGTGTTATTGGGGACAGGGGCTTTCCTTTCTCCCCGACGACTCCTGACGGCGCCGCTGGGCTCGTCCACCTCGAGAACTGGCGAGGAATCGGTGCGGAGGTCCGTGCCCTGCTCCGCGTCCACGTAGCGGAAGGCACGCGGCTGGCGCGCGAGCAGCTCGAAGGCCTTGGGCGAGCGCGCCCGGAGCCTCTCCGCGGCCGCGAAGCCGTCCACCAGCAGCGTCTCTCCGCCCTCCGAGTCGGCCTGCACCAGGCAGTGCAGCAGCTGCACGCCGGGCACCGGGTCCCTGTAGGGATTGTCGGTGTGCTGCGTGATGGACATGGCGGTGTCCGCCAGGTTCTTGGCGTCCGGGCCGCGGTCCAGCACGTCGAACACCGTGCCGTAGTTGGTCCGGCGGACGGATCCGAGCATGTTGCCAACCCGCTCCACGGCCCCCGGCTCCACGGGCACGCCGCGCACCAGCACGAAGCCGAACCGCTCGAGGAGCCAGGAGAACTTCACGCGCCCTCTGCGCGCCTGAAGCTCCTCTGCGCGGCAGCGACAGGGGGGGCTGGACTGGCTCAGGTGGGATCACCGATCTGGACTCGGCGATGCAACAGCGATGGATCGGAGATGGGCCCCCGAAATCGAATCCGCACGGTCCTGGGCGGAGCGGGCTGTCCCGCCCCCTGTCGGCGATGAGTGGGCGATTGCGGGTCGGGCCCCCCCCCCCCCTGAGCCCTGCCCCCCTCGGGTGGCCCTTGGTCCTCGAACCCGACCTCTGGCAGGAGGCCGGCAAGGCCGCTTCCCCACAGGAAGCTCCCCTCCGCGCTCGTGGCCGCGGCGGCCAGAGAGCGCCTGGCCTCGTCGAGCTGGTCGTACGCGTGCGCGCGCAGCCACTCCAAGGAAAACCTGGAGGAGTGCCCGTCCTTCCAAGACACGAGCAGGTGGCCGCGCCCGCGCGGCAGCTCGAAGCTGGCCGGCTCCGCGGCGCGGCCGGCCCGGTGTGCGCGCACCAGGTCGGCCGTCTCGAACAGGCGCTGGCCGTTGGCCGTGATCTGCGACTCGTGCTGGCAGTTGTCGCGCAGCCACAGCCAGTGGAACCTCTGCACCAGCCCGTCCTCGACTTGGCTGCCCTGATACGCGCGACACGCAGCCAAGAGCGTGCGGTCGCGTGGCCCGGCACGCAGATTCAAAGCGGGGGCCTGGTCGCATGCACCCGCCAGATGGAAGGCCCACATGTTGAATCAACATGTGATCTCTCGATCCGGTACGGTATGTTTCTTGGTCGGCGGCGTTTGGGTTCAGGTCGGTCATGCCCTCCTGCAGGCACATTTTTGAGGAGAGAAAATGAACAAAACGTGCTCAAAAATATTCAAAGCGTCCCCAGACTATGTCTTGACTATTTCTGGACATCCCGCCTTCAGAGGGACACGCCCGACTGAACATTGGGTCCAGGTGGCGGTCTGGGCTACGGCAGGCGGCACGGCTGCTGCGGTGCGAACTGGGCACTCGCGCGGCGAGGTGGCGGAGAGGGCCGGGAGGGAAGGAGAGGAGGAGGAGGAGGAGGAGGAGGAGGAGGAGGAGGAGGAGGAGGAGGAGGAGGAGGAGGAGGAGGAGGAGGAGGAGGAGGAGGAGGAGGAGGAGGGCCGCCGACGGCCAGAGCGCCCTCGGGTCGTGAAGAACTTCGGAGCCTGCCAGAGAGGAGCCGCGGAGACCCCGTCAGTGGCAGGTCTTTTCTGCAAGAGCGCGGCACCGCTGGCCAAAGCTTCGGCCCACGTGCGGCACCGGCACGAGGCGCTTTGACGTGGTGGGTTTTTCCAACGCCCGGAGGGCTCCAAAAAGGCTTTGGGGGAAGGGGGTTTTCCAGGAGGGGTCCCCCAGGGGCTTCGCACCCTCTGTTTCGACGAGGTTCCGAGGCCCCTGGGGGGCTCTCTGGAGAACCCCCTCTCCAAAACCACCCTTTGGAACCCCTCTGGGAACGCGGCGCGTGTCGCGCGTCAACCGGGGCGCATCAGCGAAGGTTCGGTGGCAACTCATGGGAACATCCCATACCATCTTGTCGGCTCTTGCGAATCGACACTAGTCGACGCTAGTCGCGCCAATCGAAGCGAAATCGACGCTAGATCGACGCTCATCGACGCTACCCGACGCTAAATCGGCGCTATCGCATCGACTCCCAAACGCCAATCGACGCCAGTCGACGCTCAAGAGGGAAATAGGAGGGCAGACCAGGATCCCGTGATCTGCTACCGACAACCGGGGCGTCTCAGGGCAGCGAAGGTCCTCGAACGTCGCGGCCACGGCGTCCCCCGCACGCCCACATTCCGTTCAAAGTCGGCCCCCAGAACCCTCCCGGGGCCCCTCGTTGAGCAGGGACCGACCGTCCCGGCAGTTCTATAGGCCTACCACGGAACGTTCTTAGAAGCCAGAAATGTTCGAAGAACAAAAACAACGTTCTTAAAACATAAGCCCGAACGATGTGTTCAACCAAGACTGCCCCAGCCAGAAATGTTCTAAGAACACTTCGTGGAGTCCACAAAAGGTTCCTAGACCATTCTTCGGTAGGCCTATAGGCACGCCAAGACGCTTCGCCACTGCTCGACCTCGTGACCTGGTGTTCGAGGCGGGCCTAACGAGCTGGCCGTGGCGACGGAAGCCCCCGAGAGGAGACGCACGAAGGATACACCCCGCGACAGGGCAGGCCGCCGTTGTCTCGAGCGGCAGCGAGAGGGCCCTAGTGGGCCCTGGAAACGACAGGGCCGTTTTTGTCACCGGTTCTGTTTTGCCGTTTTTTCGCCTGTTCCGACGCCGTTTTTTTACCGGTTCCGTCGCTGTTTTTTGACCGGTTCCGGCTCCGGTTCCAATCCTGGAGCCGTTTTTTTTGCCGTTTCCATTTTCAAGGGACATTTTTCTGGAAACGGTGAAAAAACGGCCCTGCCGTTGCCGGGGCCCACAAAGCCCCGAACCGGGGCCGAACCGAGTCGGACGGCTCCGTTCGGTGAGCCCCAGGAAGATCCCCCCAAGCGAGCACCTAACACTAGGTCGGGCGCGTCCCCCTACAGGGGGATTTTGGACGAAGAACAAACAAATAGTCAACAAATACCCCCACATGGCCAAAACAATGCTCAAAACATCGTTCCCTGACGATCTTTTTTGCTATGCTTAAATATTCCTCTTGTAGAGGGACAGGCCCCACTTAAACCTAACACGTGTCGAACACTGCACGCGTCGCGTGTGAACCAGTGTCATTGCACCGGGCTTGCAGACGTGCGGCAGCTGATTTTGTGCGTGGATTTCCGCGTGGATCTTTACCCGAAGCGGCGAGCGAACAACGAAGCGAATGTCGCGTGGAATATTTTTGCTCCTCATTCCTGGCCGAAGAAAAGTCTTCATTCCTGGCCGGAAAAAAAAACGCACGAAGTCCACCTCGAAATCCAGAACGACATTCTCCAGGACACCCCAGGCCCCAGGCCCACCCGATCGGTTTCCGAACGATATCCGCTCTGCGATGTTAGAGGGCAAAAAAATCACCCCGACAATAACCACCCCGACACGCGACGTCTTTTAGCAAACGCACCCAGAGAAGGAATCTGACAGGCCAGGGCTGCGCGAAGTCTTTCAGCAAACGCACCCACAGAAGGAATCAGACAGGGCCCTTAGTAAACGCCCAGGGCCCTCAGTAAACGCCAAGTGTCCGGTCTGGGTGGTTTTCCCTCCCTGGAGACGCTGGCGCCATGACCCGCGCGTGTCGGGGCAGCGGCAGTCCTCGAAGGTGACGGCCACGGCCTCCCCGCACGCCGCCCTGGCCGCGGCCGGGCCCGCGGCGAGCCCGCGCCTGGGCGGCGGGCGGGCCGCGGGCGGGCCGCGGCCGCGGCGGGCCGCGGGCGCCCGCAGGGCCGCGAGCCGCATGCCCCTCGGTCGCTCGCGGCGGCCCGCCCCCGAGAGAGGCGCGCGCTGGCACTGCGATGGGCCCCTCGGGGAGCGGCCCCGCCGAGGACGCTCGAGGCCTCGGGTGATCCGAACGCACCTCCGGCGGGCCCGAGCTCGAGGGGCGCCCTCGGGGGCGCGAAGCGATCCTCGCTTCGCGCTTCGTGGTCCGGGTTGCCCCGTCAAAGCTTCGGTGGCAACTCACGGGAGCCTCCCACAGCATCGTTGTCGGCTCAAGCGAACCGACGCCGGGCGGAGCTGCGCCGACGCCAATCGACGCCAGATCGACGCTAGATCGACGCCAGATCGACGCTGAATGGGCGCTATCTCGACGCTGAAGACATAATTAAGAGGATATATATATATATGTATATATACACACCAAGCTCTCATGATTTGCTACCGAAGCAAAGTGCTGCCTTCTGCGGCGCGGCGGCTGCCAGCGAGGAACAACATATGACCGCAACTGCCCCGATATGCAACGCGCAACACGTAGCGTGCTGATACGGAGCTCAACACGTAGACTGAAGGCGAAGATCGGGCACGAGAAAGTCGCCAAAACGTTGACCAAAACTTGCAAAGCCAACACGCAGCGCGTTGACTCTGACGTTTCGAACACGGTGCGTGTTGCGTCTCAACGCGCGCGTACCAGGACAGCTAAGAGCACTTCATAAGTACAACGTTTTGGATCGGCAGTGGACACATCCCTGGCGCGCGAAGCTCGCCAGGGACGGCGACTGGGGCGCCGCCAGGGGTGGCCCGGCGCCGATCCAAGCGCTCTGCGAGGAGCTCCGCAACGTCACGTGTATGTCACCCGTTGTCCCTCGGGGCCAGCAGGCACGTCTTCCCCCCCCCGGTCGAAGCCCTGCGCCGCGAGCCCCGCGCTCGTCGTCGTCGTCGTCGTCGTCGTCGTCGTCGTCGTCGTCGTCGTCGTCGTGATCGTCGTCGTCGTCGTCGTCGTCGTAGGCCGGCGGCCGTCGTCGTCGTCGTCGTCGTCGTCGCCGTCGTCGTCGTCGTCGTCGTCGTCGTCGTCGTCGTCGTCGTCGTCGTCGTCGTCGTCGTCGTCGTCGTAGGCCGGCGGCCGGCGGCCGTCGGCCGTCGTCTTCGTCGTCGTCGTCGTCGTCGTCGTCGTCGTCGCCGTCGGCCGTCGGCCGTCGGCCTTCGGCCGTCGGGGGGGGGCCGCGGCCCGCATGCCCGAGGAGGCTTGAAAAAGCTCTTGGGTAGTCGCTCGGGGAGGGCGGGGCCCTCCACGGGGGCGGCTGGGGCCGGTCTGCCGCGGCCGAGGGGCGCCGAGGCCGAGGGGCGCCGAGGCCGAAATGGCTGCGGAGGAGCAGCGGGCCGACGCCTCGGCCAGTCCTCTCGGTGAGGCCCCGGACTCGCAGTTCAGCCGTGTGCTCATCTGTGTGCGTGCGCGTGATCGCGTGCGTGCGGGCGCTTGCAGGTGGCACCTCTGCGTTTGTTTGCCTCACTGCGGAGGGTGTCCGACCGCATACTTCGTCGTCAATATGTACATCTGTCCCTCTTTCTCTCTCCCTCTCTCTCTCTCTTTCTATCTTTCTCTCTCTCTCTCTCTTTCTCTGTGTTTCTCTGTCTCTCTCTCTCTCTCTCGCTCTCTGTATAGATAAATAGATACATACGCACATATATGCCCCCCCCCACACACACACCAGCACTCCGTGCTGAATGGCCGTGACTGCTCTTTTCTCAGTCTCATCCTCACGCTCCTCGCTCATCGTACTCATCCTTACCGTCGTTGTCTCGATCCTCCGCACCCTCATCTTCATCATCCTCGTCTCTCTCGTTTTCTCTCTGTTTTTTTTTGTTCTCTCTCTCTCTCTCTCTCTCTCTCTCCCACCTTCTCCCTGTCTCTCCGTTCTTACGGCTTCCTCCTCTTGTACCTTCTTCCTCCATTGTTCTGTCTCGCCTTCTCTCTCCTCCTCCTCCAAAACTCATCGCCGCAATATCTTCATCGACCCTCCTCATCGCATCTAGTTCGCCGTTCATTGTGCACCCTGCTTCAAGCCTTGCAGCCCAGTGCAGGCCTTTCAGCCCAGTCCAGGCCTTTGCAACCCGGTCCAGGCATTGCAGCCCAGCCCGGGCCTTGCAGCCCAGAGGTGGCCTTTGCAGCCCAGTCCAGGCCTTTCAGCCCATTGCAAGCCTTTCAGCCCAGTCCAGGCCCTTGCAGCCCAGAGCAAGCCATGCAGCCCAGTCCAAGCCGTTGCATCCCAGTCCAAGCCTTGCTTCCCAGCCCAGGCATTGCAGCCCAGCCTAGGCGTTTCAGCCCAGTCCAGAGTCCAGGCATTTACAGCCCAGTCCATGGCCTTGCAGACCAGTCCTGGCCTTGCAGCCCAGTCCAGGCCTTTGCAGCCCAGCCCTGGGCTTTGCAGCCCAGCGCAAGCCTTTCAGCCCAATGCAAGACTTTCAGCCCAGTCCAGGCCTTTGCACCCCAGTCCAAGCCTTTGCAACCCAGTCCAGGCCTTGCTTCCCAGCCCACGCATTACAGCCCAGCCCAGGCGTTTCAGCCCAGCCTAGAGTCCAGAGTCTAGAGTCCACGCCAAAGGCGACACACAAACCGAAACCCCAGACAACGCCAAAAAGCAAAACCGCCAACCCAAACCACATTCAACTCCCCTGTCATCCTCCCCTCTCCTCCCCCTCCAGCGGGCGCGGGTTCGCCTCCCCCCTGGCGGGCGCAGGTTCGTCGTCGTCGTCGTCGTCGTCGCCGCCGCCGCCGTCGGCGTCTGTCGTCGACGTCGTCGTCATCTGTCGTCTGTCGTCGTCGTCGTCGTCGTCGTCGTCGGTCGCCTTTCGTCGTCGTCCTTCGTCGTGAAATCACGTACTCTCCTCCTCCTCCTCCTCCTCCTCCTCCTCCTCCTCCTCCTCCTCCTCCTGCTCCGCCTCCGCCTCCGCCTCCGCCTCCGCCTCCGCCTCCGCCTCCGCCTCCTGCTCCGCCTCCGCCTCCGCCTCCGCCTCCGCCTCCGCCTCCTCCTCCGCCTCCTCCTCCTCCTCCTCCTCTTCCTCCTCCTCCTGTCTCCTCTGTCTCCTCCTCCACTCCTCCATGCCCTCCTCCACAACGCTCAAAGCGAAACCCGATCCACATCCACATCCTCCTCCTCCTTCTCTGCCTCCCCTCTCCTCCAGCCCGGCGGGCGTGGCTTCACCGTCCGTGCACCTGTCGCCGCCGCCGTCGTCGTAAAACGTTATGACAGCAATGAAAACAATCAGAGCAGCTCAAAAAGAGTGCGAAGTTACTAGACAAACAACTTCTTCACAAGTCAATACGATGCTATATCGATATCAACAAACAGATGTTCAAACTGCGTCTACAACAACGATGAGAACACAAGGGATTATTGTCGCTTGAGGAACTTCCAGAGCTCTTGCATCAGAGAATGTGAGCGGGTCTTGACTCCTCCCAAAAATATCAACATAGTGTACATCTACTACCCACTACTTCGCACAAGTCACAAATGTCAGCATGACTCCTCTCAAATACGACGTGCCAGATCTGATGAGCGGAGTGTTACTCGCAACTTGC
>CAUYUJ010022335.1:77500-80000 GCA_963575745.1 Prorocentrum cordatum
CGTGTCGCGGCGCGGCGACGGCCACTGCGACACGCCATGCCCTGCGAGTTCATAGCGTGTCGCTCCGCTCAGCGGGGCGAGGTCGGGAAAGGCTCGGGACGTTGACGCTTGGTGGCCGGGACATGGACTGCGTGTCGCGTCGAGGCGTGATGGGCGAGAACCGGCGGCGCAACACGCTGAGCCAAAAGTTCCTGAACGTAAACACCACCACCGTATCTGGCCAGGTTCATCCTGGGCCCCAGGATGATGTATAGACCTCCCAGGCCACGGCCAGGAGGGAGTAAAGACCATGCCAGGACCCAGGATGGCCCTGGCCAGACAGGGTGGTGGGACACGGTGGTGGTGTACAGATGCCTTCTGCTGAGGAAAACAATCATCGTGTTGGGAGGAAGTGGTTGGGAGAATGAAGGGGATGAGCAATAGCATTCGGATGCGATGCACGATATCTTCGGCTGCGCACGTGTAGTAATATTCTCATTTCTCCATATCCCTTCCTCCCAACCCGATATCTGTCTTACCGACCTGCGGATGGTCGACCCATTGCTGGGGGCAGGGATCGACCCCTGTTCTGGGGGCCAGATGTTTCATCCCGCCGTTCGGAAGCAACTCCTGAGAGGTCTTCGCAATCTTGAAAGCCATTGAGACTGACCCGAGGGCCAGGTGAGGCCAGATTAGGCCCAAGGTTAAGCCAGAGTCAACCATGAAAGCCGGCCAGGGGCCAGCTTAGGCCGAAGGTGAAGCCCGAGTAAGCCATGAACACCGACAGGAGGCCAGATTAGGCCCAAGGTAAAGACAGATTAAGGCATTAAAACCGACCAGAGGTCAGATTAGGCCCAAGGTAGATTGAGCCACCAAAAACGACAGGCGGCCAGATTAGGCCGAATGTAGAGCCAGATTCTGCCTTGGGAGGGATCTGACCAGATCATGCCAGACTGTGCCGAATTGGGCCGATCTTGACCGCGGACAGGCAGGCGCCGATTCTGAAGTCAACCTCCCAGGAGATGCATCCTAATCATAGGGGGGGGTCCTGCGCGGGGGGGATCGCCCCCTTTCCTAGGTGCGAGAGCGAACATACAAACTGAGCGCAAGCCGGCGGGCGCCGAAGGGGGCGTTGACAGGCGTTGTGGAATCTGACGCTTCTGCGTCTGTGACGCCATTAGGGGGCCACATGCGAACCCTACCCCTACCCCCCACGACTTCTGAGGGGAAGGGTAATGTTCACTTCGCTCGAGAACTCCCGAACGAAATGATCCCCACCCTCCCCCTCAGCAACCGTGGAGGGGTAGGGGTAGGGTTCCAATGTGGCCCCCTAGCCATTGCCTTGCGGAGTCCAGCACCCTGGCGCGAACGGACAAACGGCCCGTCTCACAGGGCGCTTCGCTGACACGGTCAGCGGCCTCATGGCCGAGCGCTCCGGCGCAGGCTGCTCAAGGCACACCCAGATTTCTCACGTCCTATCGCACGCACTGCCCCGCACCATCAAAGGATGCATTGGCTTTTCCAGCGGCTCCCTCTTCGTCCCTCCAGTCCATGATCGAAGGGACTGCCGAAAACGGGGCAAAGGGGGAAACGTCGGGGCCACCAGCTCGCAAGGACTGACACCCCGACACCCCCCTTTCCGAAGGGGCGATCGGTCCGCCCCCCGGCCGGCATCGCCGGCCGCTGATCCCAGAGCCCCGCAGGGGAAACAGCAGTGCGAGTCGGTGCTTCAAGCTGTGCCACCACTCCGCCTCCACACGAGGCGCGAGCGTCAGGGGCCAGGGAGCGCTGAGTTTATATCCTCGAGGCCACCACCGTCGTCGTCGTCGTCGTCGTCGTCGTCGTCGTCGTCGTCGTCGTCGTCGTCGTCGCCACCCGTAGCCGTCTTGGCTCAGGTGGCCGCCGCGTGCTCGAGGTGGCGAGGAGGCCTCGTCCGAGGGGCGGCCGAGGCGGGGGCACGCCGTGGCGGCGGGGAGCCCCCGCGGCCCGTGGGCCAGGGGCGCCAAGTGACGGGGCCGCGGCGGCTGCGACTCGCGGCGCGGCAGTGGGCGGCCACCTGCCAGACGACCCCGACCCCAGCTCTTCGATGTTCCCGGGGCGTGCCCCTGCTCGGGTGGACTCCGGGTCGGGTCAGGGGTGTCTTTTGGTGGGCCGCGGGGCGGGGCGGCGCCGCGCAGACAAGCGACGCGGCCCGGGAGCGCGCTGGCGCACCCTGCATGCGCTGAGCGCGCCGGGGCATGGCGGCCGGAGCTGGCGGTGGCGGCAGAGGAGCAGGGAGCGGGGCAGGTCAGGGCTGGCGGGGCCGTGGTTGGGAAGGCCGCGGGGCTCTCAGCGGTCGCCTCGTGCGTGGCGATCACGGGTGAAGTCGAGGCCGTGGCGTCTGAGACCGAGCGATGTGCCAGTAAGGACGGCGGGAGGGAGCCGACGGGGAGCCAGGGCTACGCCGAGGACGAGCTCGAGGGTGCGGTGGAGCCCGCGGGGGCTGTGGAGGACATGGCGCAGGAGGTCGCCCTGCCCAGCG
>CAUYUJ010022335.1:85000-100000 GCA_963575745.1 Prorocentrum cordatum
CCTGAAGGCAACCTCGAAGTGCACGGGGCCGGGCGCCGCCAGGGGCTCCGGCACGGCCAGCACGGGGGGCGGGCCCACCGGGGATAGCACCTCGGGGCGGAGGGGCCGCAGAGCAAGGATGGGCGATGAGAAGGAGGAGGGAGGGGGGGGGGAGAGGGGGAGGGGGAGGAGGAGGGGGAGGAGGAGGGGCAACGAGGATGAGGACGAGGAGGAGGAGGCGGACGAAGGGCGTTGATCTTTGGAGGGCGAGAGAAATGGCCCTGGGTGGGGGTGTGCTGTGAAAAGCTTACTGCACACTCCGCTTACAGTACGACCACGATTGAGCCTCCGTGGCACAGACGTCTCAGAAGGCGTAGACGTAGGGATCGGTTGCTCGCTGCTGCCATCGGCTCGGTTTCCGCCCGTCGGGCGCGCACCACAGTCGACAGGTGCCAAGAGAACAGCCTGCGAGTTCGTTGACACGTCGGCGCGAACGATGGAACGACGAGCGTTTCGACATTTTTTTTTTTTTACCCAACGGGGCTCAGGAGGCTCCTGGGGGTCCCAGTTGAAGGCGGTCGACTCCTTGGTCGAGCAGTCCGAGGGACGAGCGTTTCGACAAATTCAAGCGTGGGGCTGTCAAGCCGGGACGACCGAAGATGGACCTGCGCCAGGACGGGAGAGACCCGCGTCCCGGGAGCGACAGTCGGAGGTGCAGTGCACCCTGCGAAATGCTTAAGAAATCATGGGTTAAGAAATTAATTGTCTCAGAACTTGAATAAAAACCCAGAATTCCTCTGAAAATCTTAAGATTTACATTGAAACGTTAAGAATAATCGAGACTCTGGCCGAAAACTCGGGTTTTCTTAAGCATCGCCTAAGGTGTAGCGTGGACCTTCCAGGTCGAAAACGGTCTCGAGCCAATGCTGGAGGACGAGAACAGACTGATTAGCTGGAGAAGCGACAGGCGCAGAAGGATCCATCAGTTGGTCACGATGAGCAGAGCCATGGCAGAAATGGGAAAAGCAGACGATCGGGCCGAGAAAGAAATCTCTTGGATAAAGTACAACCTCACAAAAATGGGAGGCAAAGGGAAACAGACTTCGATTGCGAGACTTGTGTTGGTCGGAGTCAAGGGCGAAATTACTGGCGCACAGCAAAGAATCCAAGCTGTACAATAAAAGTAACATCAGATCGAGGTACCTCGAATAACCCATGCAGTAAAAGGATACAATCAATATCGAGGACGAGATAGAGCAGGTAGAGACCACCATCCGACAGCTGGAGGCAGGAGACGCTGAGATGAGCACCTCGTGGGAGGAAGACGGGGAGAGGGAGGGGGAGCGGGAGGGGCAGGACCGGAAGGGGGAGGAGGAGGAGGGAAAGGAGGAGGAGGAGGAGGAGGAGGAGGACGAGAATGACGCTGCGGGCGGATCGTCGCCCCCATCGCTCGGCGAAGAAAAAGAGGAGAAGGAGGAGGAGGAGGAGAAGGAGGAGGAGGAGGAGGAGGGGGGGAGGAGGAGGAGGAGGAGGAGGAGAGAGCACCTCCGCGACGCCGTGTCTACCCAGCATGTCCTCGCTGGAGGCAGAAAGAACTGCGCAGTCTGGCGCACCGGCCCCGCCTCCTCCATCACATGGCAGGGCGGGCTCAGTGCCGCCGTCGCTCGGGGAGGGCCAGCTCCTCCTCCCCCTCACCTTCCTCTCGTCTCATCCCTGCTACTCTGTTTCCTGCCGCCAGTCCCCTCCCTTCCTCATGGTCCGCCACTCTCCTCCTGCGTTCCCTCAGAACCGTCTCCTTGACCTCATCCTCAACCTGTTCCTCATCCTCAATCATCTCCTTGACCACATCCCCCAACCTTCACCTCGACCTGATCCTCATCCTAAACCTGTTCATCGCGATCCTCGTTAATGTCCTCATCATCTCCCTCCACACCCTCATCCACCCTCCTCTCTCCCCTCCTCCAGTTTATCCTCATCCTGATTCCCTGTCCACCCTCATTCCTATCCTCCCCCCCCAGAATCCGCCTCTTGCTGCTAGTAACCATCATTCCTCACTTATCATGGTATCTTCCTCATGCATCCTCCTCCTCCTCCTGCTGCTCCTCATCCTCCTGCATATCATCGTCATATGTTTAAGCAGCCCTCCCCAACCCCGCATCGTTCCTCTACTCCTGGGCGTCCTCACACCATTCTCCTCCTCCGCTTCATGCTCAACCTCATCTGCCTCATCATCATTCTCCGCCTGCTACTCCTCCTGCTCCTTAACTATCGGCCTCCTCCTCCTCCTCTTGCTCCTCCTCCGCCGCATCCGCCTCCTTCTCCTCCTCCTCCTCCTCCTCCTCCTCCTCCTCCTCCTCCTCTTCCTCCTTCTCCTCCTCCTCCTCCTCCTCCTCCTCCTCCTCCTCCTCCTCCTCCCTCGCGCGCTCCTGACCCCGCGGGAGGAGAGGAGGGGCGAGAGGAGGAAGAGGAGGCGGAGGAAGAGGAAGGAGCCGATGACGACGACGACGACGACGACGACGACGACGACGACGACGACGACGACGACGACGACGACGGCGGCGACGACGACGACGACCTCCCAGGGGGCGCTCCGCTGCATGTGCACCACCCTCCGCGGTCCTTAATGATCCAGCCGTCCTCGGACAGGTGCACCCAGCCGTCGAACGTCTCCGCCACGCCGACGACCGTTTCGCCTTGGGGGCCCCGGATCGGCGATCGTAAGGACCGGATCGACGGAGATCGGCAGCCGAGTCGGGAAAAGTCGAATCGGCAAGCTAGCCTGCCTCCAGTGAAAAATCGGATGCCAATCTCGGCGGCGAGAGCGAGGGAGGGAAGTGAGAAGGAGGAGGCCTTCTCAGATGGCTCGGAAGTCCCCGGGCCTTCTGAGAAAATGTTCTAAGCCTTCCCCGAGGGGAAAGAAACCGTCTCAGAAGGCGCGAGGGCTTCTGAGGAGCCCCGCCGCCTTCTGCGAAGGCCTTCTCCTTCTCACTTCCCCCCTCGCTCGCCGCCGAAGATCGGAATCCCAAATCGAATCGAATCGGAATCAGAAGCCGTCGAAGTCGAATCGAACCGGATCGGACGAATCGAAACGAGCCGTGTAAGGGTGGGTGGGAAGGGGGGGCGGCCCATCACGGCACAGGACAGGGCACCTGCAGCGCAGCTCGGGACGAGGAGGGTCGCAGTGCTCCCTCCCCCCCCTCGCTCCTCCTCCCCCCTCCTCCCGCCTCTCTCCTCCGCTCCTCGCCCCTCCTCCCCCCTCCCTCCTCCCCCCGTCTACCTCCTTCCCCCCTTCTACCTCCTTCCCCCCTCCCTCCTCGCCCCTCCTACCCCTCCCTCCTCCCCCCCTCCCCCCTCCTCCCTCCCCCTCTCCCTCCCCCCTCCTCCCCCATCCTCCTCCTCCCTAAGAGGATGAGGGAGAAGGAAAAGAAGAACGAGGAGGAGGGGAGAGGCGGACACGACAAGGAGGAGGAGGCGGAGGAGAAGGAGGAGGAGGAGGAGGAGGAGGGGGAGAGCAGAAAAATCAGGAGACAGGGGGACGGATGGGGGGGCACGGAAGAGAAAGACACCTCCACTGGGGCTCGAAGGGGCCTCCAACAGACATCCGAAAGCATTCCCCGTCCTCCCCATTCCCCTGCTGCCTGCCAGCCTGCCTCCTCTTCCTCCTCTTCCTCCTCCTCCTCCTCCTCCTCCTCCTCCTCCTCCGCCTCCTCCGCATCCTCCTCCTCCTCTTTCTCCTCCCCCTTTTCCTGCTCCTCCTCCTCCTCATCATCATCATCATCATCATCACCACCATCATCATCATCATCACCATCATCACCATCATCACCATCATCATCACCACCACCATCATCATCATCATCATCCTCATCATCATCATCATCATCATCATCATGTTCAACATCATCATAATTGTCATCATCAGCACCATCATCATCTATCTCCTCCTCCTCCTCCTCCTCATCATCATCATCATCATTATCATCGCCAGCATCATCATCAGCAGCATCAGCATCATCATCAGCATAATCAGCATCATCGCCATCATCATCAGCATCATCATCAGCATCATCAGCATCAGCAGCAGCATCATCATAATCATCATCCACCTCCTCCTCCAGCTTTTCCTCCTCCTACTCCCCCTCCTCCTCCTTCGCCGCCTCCACTCTCTCCGCATGTACCTCTTCAGCATCTACCTCCAACTGATGCCGCAACCCCAACACCCGCCCAGAGACGTCCATATGCCCTAGCTCCTCCTTTTCTGGGCCGAGCCGAAGAACCACGGAACACTCTGATTCAGCTAATCCGCCGCCCCCCTGGACAAAGGGAGGCCAGGCCATGAGTGCCCAGGTAGCCCAAAGCCAAAGAACCAGGGCAGAGGATTGTGCAACAGCGCAAAGAGCGAGCAAGCCACGCGGGACCAGACGACGGCACAGAAGGAATGGGGGGGGGAATCAAATCCCTCCGCCTCCTCTGCAACCTCCTCTTCCTCCTCCTCCCTGTTCCTCCACCTCCCCCCCCTCCTTGTCCTTCCCCCCAGCGGTCCCAACAGAGGCCTTCAAGGATCCCTGGTGGTCGCTAGAGGCCTCCAGCGCCTAGAGGTTCCAGAGGGGCCAAAAAGGCTCCAGAAGGTGGCTTTTCTGGGGCCTCATCCTCAACGCCCCCCCTCCCCCTTCATCCCTCCACCCCATCCCTCTTCTTTGAAAGAAGAACAACCAGCATACAACTGTACACCTTCGGAGTTCCGCGAGCAGTGCTGGGATCGGCGTTGGACCCCCCTCCCTGGCGCGCGGGTGGGCCAGGGCCGATCCAAGACATCCACGCGGAGCTCCAACTGTTTATGCTTACGCGGTTGCTTACGATTCGATTCCCCTGGAGAAGGGGGCACGGCGATACGAAGCGCCCCTGCGCGCCGCAGAGGGTCTGCCCCGCCCCAGGTGGTCGCCGCGCGCCCTCTTGCCCCGGATCGCGGCGGAGAGCGACGGCTGCTGCCGCACGTACGCGAACTCGGTGACCACCCTGTACTCCTGCGCCGGACTGGGGTGGGTCGAGGTTCGAAGAGGGGCTGGGGGAGGGAAAGAAATTCAGGGGCAATTCCCGGGGGGGGGGGGTCTTCGTTTAAACGATTCAGAGCAGATAAGCCGCAATGGAAGGCTAGTGAGCTGGATTAGGCCGGCTCGCACCCAGGATCGAGCTGGACAGGGCGGGGTACAAGCGGACTCAGCGGGCCCACATCGGATGAAGCGGGGCTCGAACAGATTGGGCCAGGCTTCGCCGAGGGACTTACCAGCTCCGAATCGGAATAGAAGCTCACAGGAGCTGCATCAAAACATCCGATATGAACATACGCAAACTATAATTATAGAATCCAGGGTTCGCGAGGGACTGGCCTTTCAAAACGGCCGAAGCCCTCCCGAAAACCTTCCGGGAAGGGTTCCAGGAGGCTTTTCGCGGGGTTTCGGGGGGGTGGGGGTTGGGGAGGGCTCCCGTCGCTTTGGGGGGAAACCACTCCCCAGCGAGCGCGCCCAGCTGTGTACATGAACACGGCCCCTCGATCTGCGAGACCGGCCGCGTCATACGAACATCTGCGCAATGCGCACTCTCGAAGCCAGCGTGGATTCCTGTGCGTGTACGTCCTTCTTTCGCTCCTGATAATGCTGCGGTCTTTGCAAACAGCCCAAACCCTCCCGAAACCCTCCGAAAACCTTCCGGGAAGGGTTCCGGGAGGCTTTTTCACGGGGTCTCGGGGGGGGGGGGGGGGGGGGGCTCCCGTCGCTTTGGGGGGAAACCACTCCCCAGCGAGCCCTGGGCTTCCTGATGCTGTAAGATCATACGCCGCCGCAGCAGCTCCCCCGGGGACGAACGCCTTGGGGGGAAACCACTCCCCAGCGAGCCCTGGGCTTCGCCCAGGTGCTGTAAGACCACATGCCGCCGCGGAAGCTCCCCCGGGGACAAAAACGCCTGCACGGCCGCTCGGCCGCGGCCGCGCCGCCAGCAGCGCAGAGCCCCTGCGCACGCCCACGGCCGCGGCAGGGCCGCGGAGGCCGCGCCGCGCCCCGCAGGGAAGGGAGGCGCCGCGGGCGCGCTGCACAACCCCCCCCCCCAAAAAAAACATGCAAAACATAAAAACAACAAAAAAAAAAAACACGAGCCCGCGCGCACCCGCGGTCGCAGGGCTGAAGGGGAGGGGGAGGGAGGGGGGTAGGGGGAGGAAGCGGAGGGGGGAGGGACGGAGGAGGGGGGGGAGGCGGAAGGAGGACGGGGGGGAGGAGGTGAGTATCGGGAGGGGGAGGGTGAGGAGGGCGGGATGGAAGAGAGGGTGGGGGGAGGGGAGGGAGTGCCAGAAGGATCGGACACTGGGCGAGGGAGAGAGGAGGCGGGAGTGTGGGGGGAGGTGGGAGGGACACAAGCTAGGATACTACGCTCGCACAACGTCATATCTGAACGTCCTCCACTCCCTCCATCCTACCATGTGCGCCTGATTTTCTCTAGCCGCGGACCGCATCATGTCGTACGAACTCTGTGTACATCCGACGCGCGCGTGCGTAAACTAGTGGGTGAGTTGGTAAAGCGCGTGCGTGCGTGCGTGCGTGTGTGGCGTGGTTTGTGGATGGGGCTGGTGTGGTGGTATACAGTGCTGATGGTGGTGGTGTAGTGGTGGTGGTGGTGGTGGTGTGTTGGTGGTGGTGCTGGTGGTGGTGGTGGGTGTGGTGGTGGTGGTGGTGGTGGTGGTGGTGGTGGTGGTGGTGGTGGTGGTCGTGGTGGTGGTGGTGGTGGTGGTGGTGGTGGTGGTGGTGGTGGTGGTGGTGGTGGTGGTGGTGTTGGTGGTGGTGGTGGTCGTGGTGGTGTTGGTGGTGGTGCGGCGCGGTGGTGGCGGGCGGATGGGCGCGCGAGAAAGAGGCCCGCGCTGGGGCGAGAACGCCATCCTGAACGACGGAGGCCAAACACCGATCCGAAAATGAGGCCCCCGCTGCAGCGGGAGCACGATTCGGAACGATTCGGGAGCAGAAATGAGGCCGGCGCCTCAAGCGAGAGCCAGCCTTTTAAGAAAAAACACAAGGGGGGGGGGGGGGGGGGGGGGGGAACAAAAAAAACGGAGTTGGTGGGGTGTGGGGAGGGGGAAATAAAAAAGAAACAACAAAAAAAAATAACTGAGGCTCGGGATCGCATGGGAGGCCGCCTGGTTCCTCCCGGGGACCCGGGCCTCTCGGATGGCGTCACTGAGCCGCGGCTGGCGAGGGAGGAGGAGGAGGCGGAGGAGTAGGAGGGAGGAGGAGGAGGAGGAGGAGATGGCGGGGGGGGAGAGTACAGGAACCGCAGGGAAGGAGGAGGAGGAGGAGGAGGAAGGAGGAGGATGATTAGGAGAGGGGAGGAAAGAGGAGGTAAGGAGGAGGAGGATAGAGAGGAAGGGGAAGAAAGAAGAGGAGAATGGAGGAGGAGGAGGCATACGAGAGGAGGGGGAGGTGAACGTACAGTGAGGCGGCCACGTCTGTCAGCCCAGCCCACGCGCAAGCCTGCCTAGATAGTGAGGCAAGGCGTGAGACGGCGGACAGCGGCTCAACGCCACAGGAGTGATTTCGCTGCGGCCATCGCTGCAGCAATATTTGCTGGCGACGGCGCTGCGTGTTGCTTCATTTTGTTGTACATGTGGAAAGCAAGCGCAACCCTGCGAATCGTCTGCCGCAACGAGAGGTCGCTGGCAGGCTCGGAAGGGTACGCTGATGCAGGGCCTAAGCCCCACGATGTATATGTGCTAAGGAGCGGAGCGGGGTCGGGGGACCAGAGGAGGCGCAGGAGGACGGAGCAGGAGAGGTAGTGGGGAAAAGAATCGGGTGCGTTCGGGCAACCGAATACACACGAGCGCTGAGCTAGTACATGCATGCGGTGTGTGGTCGTCCACCCGCCACTGAGCGTTTTGAAAACCGCCCAGCGCCAGCTGGGGCGGACCTCTCCAAGCGCTTTTGCGACAGTGGTCCAGCGGGTGGCGAGCTCTGGGGGCGGCGGCGTATTCTGAAGGCCCCACGCTGCAAGGCGCTTCGTGAGAGTGACTGTGAACGGCGAAGAGAAAAAGGCACGCTGCAGCGCGAGTGCGACCGCCCTCTGTACCTTCGGGCGACGCGGCGGGTCGGCGTCGGGTGCCTCTCGAATTTCAGCTCGTGCGGCGCGGTTCGCCAGGGCCACGGCTGCTGCGGTAAATGGCGAGACACGCTGCCCGCTAGACAGGGCATGGTAGAATTGCACGATGGACGAGGCCTCTTCCCAGAAGGGGGGGGACCAGCGCCCAGCTCCCCACCGAGGGAAGGATTGGATCGTGCTCTCCTCCCAGGCGGTGTCTCGCAGGCGGTGGAGGAACGGTTCCCATTCTCCACTGAGTGTGAGAGTGGCTGTACGAATTGCCGCCGCGGCACATGTGACTTGGGCTGAACGAAGGACAGGTGGCGGGCTCCATTCCGCCATCGAAATGAGATCTACCTTACGAAAAGAGTTGGGCGGCATGCTGAGCATTTTGTGGAAGACATACAGCTCACGACGAGCAATCTTGGAGTCGAGCGGGAAGAACTGAGCAACGTAGCTGAGCGTGGACAGGACAGAAGTGTTATATAGGCGGACAGTGGCGTCACTGCCAGACTGGACAAGATTTAGCAAATTACTGCGCTGCCACCACTGTTGCCCTGGGGCGAGCCATTGAAGGGCAAGGGGGGAGGAAGGTCCAAGGAAGGTCCCGAGGTACTTGGCTCGCCCCGAAATCGCGAAGCCACCCCAGGAAGGGCAAAGGTCGGCCAGGAGCGCTTTCGTTTGGGCTGTGGTGGCAGGAGAGACAGGCGCCCACAGGGGCACTATTACACACTTGCGTGGCTTGAGGGCGAGAAGGGCGAGCTCCTCGGCGGCAGAAAAAGGCTCAGATGCCTTGCGCAGCGTGTCGAACGAGAATGTGAGCAGGCCGGTGTCGTCCGCACAGACCCCGAGGTAGCCTTTGTCGAAGTCGGGCGTGCCGTCGGGATGCTCGATGAAGGAGGCGAGGTGGCGGACGAGCGGGTCCATCGCGATGGCCCAAGCAGGGCCACTGGCGGGACAGCCCTGAGCGACGCCCGACTCGATGGCGAACATGAAGTGGCGGATCCCGTCGACCTTGAGGAAGCTGTTCGGCGCGTGGTACATGTTGCGGAAGAGGCTCATGAGGCCGATGGGAACCCCGAAGCGCTCGAGAGCCGCGAAGAGCCAGACCCGACCCAAAGACGGGAACGCCGCCGCGAAGTCGAAGCTGGCGAAGACAGGATGGCGATCAGCAGCATCTGGACGTATCCCAGCGCGGCGCATTTCGGCGTCAAGTATGACAATGTGCTTGGTGAAGTTGCGGCCGACTACGAAACCCGGTTGTGCCTTGTGAGTCCGCTCTGCCACAGCGGGTTTGAGGAGAAAGTTGGCGGCGCCAGCGATGGCCTTGATATCGGTGTTCTTGAGCGAGAGCGGGCGCGTGTCCTCGGGCGCCCTGTCGGTTTGCAACTCGCCGACGAGGTTGTCCCCTTCCGGCAGGAAGGCGAAGTCAGAGTCGTTCAGGTCGTGGATGAAATTGGCGTTCGAGCAGAGGTGAAACGAGAGGTCCTCGAGCAGGTCCAGCGACGAGTCGCGTGCGAGCCAGGCGCGATAAGGAAGGCAATCAGGACCAGGAGCCGACGGAGAGGTGCGAGCCAGGAAGGCGCAGATCTGCTTCTTGGTCGGCGCGCCCACGTCGATGGTGGCCCCCAGCGGCATGTGCTCGGCGATGTACTGCTTGACATTGACGGCGTCGACGAGCTTGTGCGCGAAGACGGGCTTCCAGTAGGTGCGAAGGGCGTCCGCCATATCGCAGCTCTCTCTGGCGACCCCAGGGGGGCCATCTGGGCCCGAGATTTTGATGCCCTGGAGGACCAGACGACGCTTCCAAGGGGCCCAAAGGAGAGCCCGCCTCTGCGAGGCGCGCAAGATTCGGCGGAGTTTCTCGGGCTCGAGGGCCCCTGCCGCACCAGAGGGGCGCTGGGCCGCTCTTTGCGCCAGAGAGCGTTGCCGAGCCTCGAAGTCGCGGTGGAGCGAGGCTGACATGTCAGCGAACTCGGGCTGGTTGATGATCGTGATGAGGCCGTCGGTGATCGGGTACTTGGCGCCAAGCTCGGTGGTGGACTGTAGGCGGCGAGCGAGAGCAACATCCTGGCGCCAGACCGAGCGCGAGATCGAGCGCGCCGTGAGGACCCGTCCGTCGGCATGGTTGGATTTGTTGCCGCCCCCGATGGAGCTGACCCAGTCGTCGCGGACGAGCCTCGCGGCTTCGACCATGAGGCGCTTGTGCGTGCGCCAGCGGTTCTGGATGGGGACGCGCTGGGTCTTGGCGTGGGTGATCAGTTGGTCCAGGTACTTGGCGTAGCTCGGGTCGCGGAAGATCGCGGGGGGGATAGCCTGATCGTTCGTCGGCGTGCGCGGCTTGATGCCAATGGTGTAGGAGATGATCGCATGGTCGCTGAGGAAGGAGTCGGACAGGATGGCAGGGTCGTGTACAATGTTGATCTGCGATGTGAGCTCGAGCATGGCATGGGACGGCAAGCTGATGAAAACGCGGTCGATCACTGAGGCGGAGAAGTCGGACTTGTTGGAGCGGGTCGGTAAGTCGGATTCAATTTCGAGCATGGAATCGAAGAGTGCTTTCCAGAAAGGCTGCTGCTAACGGGCGCTGTTGTCCAGCGCAAGGCGCGCGTGCTGAGGCTGGGGCTGCAGGAAGCTGTTCGGTGGGCGGCTGGCAGTGTTGAAGCCACCCATGGCGATGAAGGCGCGGTGCTGGTAGTCGACCTCGGCCCAGGTGCGATGCTGATGCCAAGCACGTTGCACTCGGACGCGGCCGCGAGCATCGATCTCATGGTTATGGACATTCATGATGACGATGGAGTTGTTCGTGACGGCATTGGTGATGGGGACAGTCTGGGCGCGGCCCTTGACGATCTCCTCGTGGACGAAGGTAGGCAGTTGGTGCGGAGCAAGCTGCTCGGGCTGCATTGGTGTGAGCCAGGGCACTAGCGTAGCAACGCCACCAGTGCCAAGGCGGGCCTCGGCGTCATCGCCGCCGACGAACTCGGAGAAGAAGAGCTTGCACGGGTACGGCTGCGTGTCCACCCATGTGCGGAGCAGGGCCTCAGAGCCATGAACCTCCTGGATGAGGATGACGCATTGGCGGCGCATGTACTTCAGCAGGGCAGCCTGTTTGCGTCGGCGGCGCTGGCGCTTGTGACACATGAGGGCTCTGGCATTCCAAGTAATGAAGGTGCTGGGGACGGGGTCCTCGTTCGGTCGCCAAGGCGACCAGGGATGGTTAAACCCGCCACGTTGCTGACGCAGTGTCCGCGAAGAGCGCCTGGAACGCAGTGAGGACGCCGCCGCGATCCACTTCGTTGAAGTGATGGCCTTCGAACGCGTGCTCGTTCCACTCGAGGATGGCGGGGTCGGCCTGGCCCTTGACGTCGAGGCGTACAACAGGCATGGCGTTGCAATGGATCTCGCCCTTGGTGCGGATGGCTCTCCACGGCTTGTCGGGGTAACGATGCTGGAGCAGCTGCAGGAGCTTCTTGCACTGGATCTCGGTGCGGATCTGCTTGGGAGACTTGTCGGGGTTGAGGTAGATATCCACTCGGGCACCTGTCGTGTCGGTGGAAACAAAGCGCTTCCACCTGCCAGCGGGATCTCGCAGGGCACGTGAAAGGGCGAGAGCTCGCGGGATTGCGGCTGCACGATCTCCTTTGACTTGAAGAAGGAAGCGTCTGGACGGCTCGTCCCCCAGCAACTCCACGGCGTTGCGGTCAACGTTGGCGGAGGCGATCCACCCCTGCAGGTCGTTGAGCAGAATGTCGGGCGCGATGAGGCGCTGGCAGCCGATGGAGAAGATGGTCGGGTCGGGGGCGCGGTCCCAGTCAGCAAGCTTGGTGAGGTCCGCGATGGGCGCCTGAGCTTCAGCGAGCGCGGGCGTGTCACGCATCTGGTCGATCTGCGGCCACATATTTTTCTGCTCGTCGGCTTGTCGGTCTTGTTCACGGCGGGTGCGTGCGACGGCATCATGTAGAACATCCACTCGGCGCTCGGTAGCAATGACTTGTTGTGCGAGAATTTGGAGAAAACTTTCACGTGATTCATTGAGAAGAGCGTTGGCCTGGGCTTGGAAGGTGGCAGCGTGTTCGACTTGAGTCTGCATGACTTGTTGAAGGGCAGCTTCGACATCAGGAGGCAAGCCTGAGATGCTTGGGATCGATCCAGGCGTGGCAGTACCTCCAGCAGCTTCGACTGAGGCTGGTATGTCCCAACCATGAGGGACGGCGGCGGTTCCGACGGCGGACGTGCGTCCAGCGGTGTGTTGGCCACGCCAAGGGTCACGATCTCCAGCCAGTGGGTCTGCATGTAGGTGTCCTCCAGCGGCTGGAGCTGCCTCGACTGCAAGAGGTTGGGGGGGCGAAGCATTCCCTTGTCCATCGCGAGCTTGAACGGGGGCAGCCGCTGCGTGGCAAGCGACATCACCGCGGTGTAGAAGGTCGTCGGCATCCATCGCAAACGTTGGCGGAGTAGACGGGCGCGCAGACGAGCGACCAGGACGTGAAGGTGGCGCCGAGGCTCTCCCTGAAGCACGTACGAGTTGCGATGCGACGCCAGCTTCTCCCATGACGTCGAGTGTAACCTTGGCAGCTGAGGCACGGGAACATTTGTCATCTCGATCTTTGTCTTGGCGTCCAAGGCGACGTTCTTTCCTTCTGCGTGTCGGAGCGCTGCGGGACGTCGATCTCTCATCACTGCTTGACGACATTGTAGCGGACGGTAGGGCAGGTCCAATGAGCGGCTGTTGTACAGCTGTCCAATGACCAGGGCGGCTGCGATGCCAATACGCGGTTGGCGGAGATGCTGGCGGCAGAACTCGGGACGGGCAACGTTCACGGCGGGGATGACGTGCTCGGAGCTGGTCTCGACGGCGGAGGCCTGGGACGCGGAGCACAGCTCGGCGTCGGATATGAGGTGCTCGGAGCTGGGCTCGACGGGCGATATGAAGTGCTCGGAGCAGGGCTCGGCGGGCGATATGAAGTGCTCGGAGCTGGGCTCGACGAGCGACATGAAGGGCTCGGTCGAGCCGATATGTATGGCAGCCTGCAATGCCAAGGTGAGAAGCAGGATGAGCAGTGGGCTGCCGCACGCCCGTGGTTGTGGCGGCAAAAGCTTGGGGACTAGCCGCGGACTAGCGGTATCCATGAAGGACGCCGCAGGCACCATCATCTTGAGCCAAAATGGCTACGGAAGGAGGAGGAGGAGGAGGAGGAGGAGGAGGAGGAGGAGGAGGAGGAGGGGGAGTAGACTCACCCGAACGGGACGAGAAGGCAGGCGGACAAAAGAGCGACAAGACGAGGGCAAGAGGGTCATGATCCTGTCCTGCCGGCTGGCATGCTCACGCGCCTGAAAGGATCCAGCTGAAGACGGCCTGCGGCGGGAGCCCCGGGCACCTGGCCGAAGACGGCCGAGAAGCGCGGCTCCCGACGGATGAGGCTGGCGATCCGCGGGCTACCAATGCGCCCGATGAGCTTGGGATTCCCGCTGCGGCTCCTCTTCCCAGCCAGAGTTGGCGGTCGGGCGCTTGCGAGCTGGGGGCCCTCGCTAGCTCTCCGCCCAACCCATTCGGCAGGGGCCGCGGCCACCCCCGCCCTCGCCGCCACGGCGGCAGCCCTTGTTGCCGCCGTTCTGCCCGAGTTCCCCGGGGCTTACCGACGTGGTTGCCGCACGCTGCTGCGCCGCGCGCAGGCGAAAGACACTTCGCGCACCCCAGACCCCCTCGAGTCATGAAAAATCAAGACGGGGGGTGTTTCGCGATGTTCGGCCTCTGGGTGCCCTTACTGGGCCTCGGGAACTTGAAAAACAGAGTCAGGATGAAAATCCGGTCCCGGGGGAAAGGGTCGAGACCTCTGGGGGTCGACGCCATGAAGAAATCATGACGTCGGGGGCTCTGGGCAATGATGCACGAGTGAACTGCCCCTGAGACCATCGCGCCGCCCGCAGCGCGGACGCGCTCCGCCTGCCTGGAACGGGCGGCCCAAGGGTTCGCTGCTGCGGCTCGTCGTATGTTGTTCCCATCCTACTTAAGGACCACATCCCAGAAATAATTTCGATCGAGCACCCAGAAAAGTGTCAAAAGAGTGTCGAAACAGTGTCGAAACAGTGTCGGGCGATTGTCTCCAAGGGCCCGACACGTGAAACCCCTGAGTTTCGGTATTTTTTGGCCGCTCGGAATTCTTCCTGGTGATCAAGGCTAAAGTAGGCTGGAGCATCAGAAAGCTCGTCTTGAGCAGGCCGTCTTCGCCAACGCTGTGTTGGCGCGGACCCTCCGCGCGGCGACCGCCGCATCGACCGGCCAGCGGCAGGCACGATTGGGTCGGCGACCTCGGGCCGCCCGGCAGCGCGACGGGAGCCGCGGCCGCGTGGCCGACCTGCGCGTCGCCTGGCACCGTGGCGCCAAGACGGCTGGAGTGCGGCAGCACCAGGACGGCGGGTTCGACCAGCTGCCTCTGCCAGAAGCGGTCGCACGAGTCCACCGCCACGGTCTCGAGATGCTCCCACATCATGGGTTCCCGGGTGATGCCGAGGTTGGCCGCGGCCGCGGGATCGGCGTCGAGCTGCTCGAGCGCGGGGCGCCTGAGAGCTTGCATGTATTCGCGGCGCACCCGCACGCCGGCCTGGTATACGGTGGTGGCATTGGACAAGGAAACCTTCGATAAGGAATCCAGTGTCTGGAAGCCAGTGGAACTCCAATCGTGAATCGGCCACGGACATCACTGCCGCCCTCGTTGGATAAAAGGAAAATTCCAGGGTCTGGCGCCTCCTGGGACTCTTCCCTAACGAATGGCCCCCGTGCGCCTCTTGCACGCGATGGAACATCCTTGGGCCCTCGTCCGTCGAGGAACCTCCCTGGAGAGGGCCTGGTCCACGACCGCGTCGAGCCCGACGGCGCTGCCCCAGGGGTCTCCGGCCGCGGGCTGC
>CAUYUJ010022335.1:107500-110000 GCA_963575745.1 Prorocentrum cordatum
ATGTTGTAAACACAAGAACAATGTTCTTAGAACATAAGCCCGATGTGCTACAACCAGACCGTCCCGGCCAGAAATGTTCGAAGCGCATTTCGCGCAGACCACAAAAAGGCTCTTAGACCATTCTTCGGCAGGCCTCTAGGCGAGCCAAGACGCCTCGCCACTGCTTCGAAGGAGCGGCCCCGTGCAAGAGCGACCCCTGGCGCGCGGCCTCCCGGGAGGCGCGGGCAGGGGCCGCGCTCCAGGCGCACGAGCCGCTGCCAGCGCACCGCGCTCGGGCATCGAAGGGAGGCCCACATCGGACCAGAAGGGTCACTCCGGCGACGGAGCGCGGTCCACCTCGTCATCACCGCGTCAGGCCCGGCGAGGCCACCGTGGGCACCGCTCGCGTGCCCCTGCGTGCCGGGGCAGAGCGGGCCTCTGCGGGCAGGGGCGCAGAGGGGGCAGGGGGGAGGAGGGGGGAGGAGGGAGGCTGGAGCGGGAGGGGGGGATGAGTTGCCAACGCTGCAGCGGGAGCAAGACTGCTGGAAGATCGGTATCGCCGCGGGCGCGCAAACTACGCTGCCGAGGAGCCCCACACATCCATTTTTTGTCTGGTGTGCTGATACAGGTATTACGTTGCGGCTGGGAATGGGGAGCGACCCCCTGCGCACCCTCTCTGGCGTCGAGGAAATGCTACGCCTGCCGCGCCCTCGGATCCTGAGATGGATATCGGGACCGCACCTCCTGCACTCCTGCACTCCCCCTCGGGTGAGGGAGGGGGAGGACGAGGAGGAGAATGAGCAGCAAGACGGAGCAGGACAAGCTCAGAATATCCTGTGGCACATAAACAAGACTGGGACTGTGACGGTGGCGGGCCTCCGAAGATGCAGCTCCAACACAGGAAATGGAGGATAATGTCGACGAGATGAGCATGAACCAGGAACAGCCATGATAAAGAGGGCGCAAGGCCAACGTAAAAGAGGAGCGAGGAGGAGGCAGAGGAGGGCGAAGAGGAGCTGGAAGAGAGGAGGGCGAAGTTAAAGGATACTGATAAGAGCTATGAATATGAGAATGATAAGGGTACGGCTTTTATGGCTGCGGCTACGGATCAGCACCATGAGCCAGAGAATAATCGTGACCAGCGCCCAGGGCAGCATGAGGCAGCAGTGGAGGGCAAGATCAGGAGAACAACGACGACGACGACGATCTCCGAGAGCGTGATCCACCGCCGCTTTACTGTGGAAAATTGCCGCCCTTTTCCTCCGGAACCCGGGGGTCCCCTCCCCCCCCCTCCGAAAATCCCCCCCCCCTGCTGGAACCCCTGCCTCCCCCCTCCCCCCCCTTCCCCCGGCAAACCCCCACCTCCCCTAACCCCCCCCCCCCCGTCGAGCTCGAAACCGGGGAGTGTCACTACCGGTTCGAACCCCCCCCCCGCCTCGAAAACCGAAGGGGGGGGTCACCACTACCGGTTCGAACCACTGAGCTGTCCCACTGTTCCCACCACTGTCCCCACTGTCCCCACCACTGTCCCCACTGTACCTCTGTCCCATTGTCCCACCGCCGTCCTCGCCACCGCCTTCACCACTGTCCCCACCACCACTGTACCCTCCACTGTCCTACTGTTTCCACGACATTCCCACTGTCCCCACACCACTGTCCCCACCACCACCGTCCCCACCACTGTCCCACTGTCCCCACTGTTCCCACCATTGTCCTCACCATTGTCCCCACCACTACCGTCCCCACCACTGTCCCACTGTCCCCACCACTGTCCCGCTGTCCCCTCACCACTGTCCCCACCACCACCGTCGCCACCACTGTCCGCCCCCCCCCCTCGGTTTTCGAGGGGGGGGGGGGGTTCGAACCGGTAGTGACCCCCCCCGGTTTTCGAGCTCGAGGGGGGGGGGGTTTCGAACCGGTAGTGACCCCCCCCCTTTTCATGATGAACGGGGGGGGGGGGAGGGGTTCGAACCGGTAGTGACCCCCCGGTTTTCCGGAGGGGGGGGGGGAAGGGTTCGAACCGGTAGTGACCCCCCCTGGTTTTCCGCTACCAGCGGTAGAACACGCTCTTTCCGATCTCCGGAGGCCTCGGGGAGTCTCTGCAGAGGTCCAACAGATGCCTTCGGAGGCCTTTTGGCGACGACAGCGAACAGTGACGACGACGGCGGCCGCGACGACGACGGAAGGACAACGACGGCAGCTTTTCTGAAGGTCCTCGAAGCCTTCGGAGGCATCCTGCGACGACGTCGACGGGCAGTGACGGCGACAGCTAGGGGAACAAAGAATGACATAAACATAAAACTCGGAGGTCCGCGCGGATCGGCGCTGGACCCCCTCCCTGGCGCGCGGAGCGCGCCAGGGACGGCGCCAGAGGCGCCGCCAGGGGGCCCCAGCGCCGATCCGAGAAGTCCGCGCGGACCTCCGGGCTTCTATGTTTATGTCGTGGTTCGTTTCCCCAACAGCGGCGACGACCTCGGATTGACGACGACGGCCGAGGGACAAATTTGCGAATTCAAAAAAC
>CAUYUJ010022335.1:115000-120000 GCA_963575745.1 Prorocentrum cordatum
GCCTGGTTACGGACACCTGACACATCATGGTTCAAAACACCTATGATGACGACGACATGTCGATGACAACGACGAAACCGACACATACAGATATCGATGGATTGATGGATTGAAATATCGGAAGCGTGGCCGATGTATGAATATTGTACCATTAGACAGGGGTACTGATAAGAAGATATCAGGATTGGTAGATGTATACTTGCTTGTGGATGTAGGTAGGAGCATCGACAAGTGGATGTTGACAGGTAGATGTCGTAAGAGCGATTCGCGAGCGCCCCAATTCTATCGCAAGCAAAGGGCAATAACCAGAGCTTCGTCAACGCCATATTGTCTCATCTCTCCTCTTGCCGCTCTTTGCACTTCTCCTTCAGCACACACCCACAGCGAATCCAGAGATCCGAGCGGCCGCCGCCTAGAAGAGCCACATGACTCTTATAAACCGCCAAGCTCAAGGAACCTGAAGAGGGGAGGGGAGCCACTTCCACGTCCTCCTCCCCCTCCTCCTCAAGATCCTCTTCTTTGTGGTTCCCTACACTTGGCCATACGAAGTGCACGCGGGAGTAGTAGAGACGCGATTGGGAGGGGGCATGTGTGCCGCATGCTTATTCGGAGCGAAATATGTGTTTTTCAGACGTATCAAACCCGAAGGGGTGCAAAGAGGACCCGGCATCATGCCCGGGGGCGAAAGAAACCAAGTATCAAAGACACAACGGGCTAGGACTGTCTAAAACAAATGCGAGGCATTGAAGATCTTCGTTGTGAGGCCCGGGCGGCGACGCATCCTGCGATGATGAAAGTTTTTGTAGTTGGACAGCGTCAGTGTAACTGGAGAGGCGGCCCCAAGCTTGAGATGCAGTGGCGCAAGCGACAACTGCGTCCCAAACTCAGCAGAGTGGGTACAATTGCGCAGCCGTGACGATGCAACGATGCAGGCGTGATGATGCAGTGCGTCACGGGTGTGGTTGCAAGGATGCGGGCATAAACACGCAGGTTATCAGGCTTACTGAAGCACTAGAGCAGGCATCATGGTGCATGAGACGTGCTCGAGCGATGGCGGAACCGCGCTACTGCAATGGCTCAGGCGGTTGCTGGTGAGGCGCGCGCGATCAGTGAGCAAGATCAGTCGGCCTCCAGATAAATAGTTCGTCGCGAATGCTGCGCCTATTTCGCCCAGGCGATATTAGACGGCATAGACACATCGCCCCGGCGATACAAACGAAAACTTACAGGACAAGCTAAGACGATGTGAGACGTCTTAGGACGGTACCAGAAGATGACGACAATACAAGACTACAGCTCTAATAAACGGTTTTGCGCAACATGTCGTAGCTCACTTATGCGCTCACTTAAACAACCGCTTACGCGGTATCTTACGCGGGTCAGCAGCCCTCCAGCTCTGCTCTTGATGCATTGAACACAGCCTGACCCCTATTGCGCAGGTGACCCCGATTAGGCAGCTAGCTGGGCGGGGCCGAGCTGCGCTATACGGAACACTGCGGGTCCGATTTGCGCAGCCAACTGGGCGGGCGCGAAACGGGCAACTTACGGTCCGAATTAAGCAGCTAGCTGGGCGGGGGATGTACCGCGCAAAACGAATCACAAGCGGTCAGATTTGCGAAACCAGCTGAGCGGGGGCTGCACCGAACAAAACGGACCACAAACGGTCCGACTTGGCAGCTAGCTGGGCAAAGCCTTGCGCTAAACGAACCGCTGATGGGGCCGATTTGCACCGTCAGCTGGGCGGGAGATAAGCCGCGCAAAACGGACCATAAACGGTCCGATTTGGCAGCTAGCCAGGCGGGGCCGAGCTGCGCTAAACCCACCACTGAGAAGCTGATTTGCGCAGCTAGCTGGGCACAGGCTGTTTCGCGCAAAACGGACCATAAGCGGTCCGATTTGGCAGCTAGCTGGTCAGGGCATGCACCGCGCAAGACACACCACCAAGGGCCCGATTTGGCAGCTAGCTGGGCGGGGCCGAGCTGCGCTAAACGGTCCACTCAGGGGCCGATGTGCAAGGCTAGCTGTGCGGGGGCTCTGTCGCGCAAAACGGAGCACTCACGGTCCGTTGCTCAGCCATCCGGGCAGGGGCTGCTTCGCACAGAACGGACCACCAACGGCCCAAATCGCGCAGCTAGCTGGGCGGGAACTGCGCCGCGCAAAACAGACCACTAAGGGTCCGATTTAGCAGCTAGCTGGGCAGGGCTGGGCTGCGCTGAATCGACCTCTGAGGGTCCGCGTTGCACGGCTAGCTGGGCGGATGCTGTTCCGCGCAAAGCTTACCAGTGACGCTCCGACTTGCGCAGCTCTCTTGGGCGGGGCCGACATGCGCTAAACAAACCACCGAGGGGCCGATTTTGCGCAGCAAGCTGGGCGGGGGCTGCACCGCGCAAAATGGACCAATAACGGCCAGAATGTCGCAGCTGGGCGGGGGTCGTCCCGCACAAGACGGACCACCAAGAGTCTGATTCGGCAGCTAGCTAGGCGGGGCCGACCTAAGGTAAAAGGACCACCCAAGGTCCGTCCAGCGGAGCTCGACCCCGCCCAGCTAGCTGCCAAACGGGGGCCACCTGCGCAATGGGGGTCACGCTGTGTTCAATCCAGCAAAAGGTTAGCTGGAGGGTCGCTGACCCGCGTAAGATACCGCGTAAGTGGCTGCGTACGTGAGCGCGTAAGTGAGCCACGACATGTTGAGCAAGACAGTTGTTCAGCGCTCAGATGCAGCCTTGTATAATCCTCATCGTCCGATGCCGTCCTAAGCCGTCTCATATCGTCTTATCTCGTCATGTAGGTATTTGTCCGTGCCGTCGGGGTGATGTGTCTATACCATCTCACATCGTCTTATCTCCCCATATGAGACCGAAGAAAAACCCAAATCAGGGCTATAAGGCTGGGGGGCTACAGGGCTATAGGGCTTTTGAGCTATAGGGCTATAGAGCTATAGGGCTATAGACTTGTAGGGCTATAGCGCTATTGAGCTATAGGGCTATAGGGCTATAGGGCTTAGGGCTATACGGCACCCCCGGGCACCACCGGGCACGCCCGGGCACCCGGGCACCCGGTCACGCAGGCACCGGGGCACCCCCGGGCACCCCCCGGGCACCCGGGCCCCGGGCACCCCGGGGCACCCGGGCACCCGGGCGTGCAGCGAAAATCGGCGACAAAACTAACCTAACCATATGAATCCGCTAGGACCCCTACAGAGGCAAGCTCTGATTGGGGAATAAGTTGTTGTTTGTGTCGCCGTGGTGAATTAACTGTCCATACCGACTCATATCGTGTGCTACTTACGTCGCCGACGCCACGGTCCCCTCTTCTAATGTTGTCAGCATTCGCGTCCCCGAAGCCACGATCCCTCGTTAATGACATCATGATAACGCCCTCGCAGCCATACTTGACAAATTACACAATGCCCGCGCCCTCGAAACCAAACTCCATCGTAAATCACGCAATGCTTGCGTCCTCGGGGTCGCGCCCCGTGTGAATGGTATCAGATTCGGGTCCCCGAGGTCACGGCTCCTCGTAGAGTATGCAAATTCACGTCGCCGAAGCCACGGCCACTTTTTAAGTATGCACACGTGCGCCCCCGAAGCCACGATCCCTTGCTAATGACACCATGGCCGCGGCCCCGAAGCCAGAATCCTTCGTAGCTTACGCAAGGCTCGCGCCCTCGAAGCTTACTGTACATGACGCAATGCTCGCAATGCTGGCGTAACCGGGACCGCGATCTCGCGCAAATTGTACAACTTCGGGGTCCCCGAAGTCACTGCTCCTCGTAATGTATTAAGAAATCACGTCGCCGAAGCCACGGTCCACTTTCTAATTATGCAACATTCGCGCCCCCGAAGCCACGATTCCTCGATAATTCTACCATGCTCGCGCCCTCGAAGCCATAACCCTGTGCAGCTGGCGCAATGCGCGCGTCCTCGAAACCATAACCTATCGTAAAGTAAGCAATGCTTGCGTCACTGGGACCGGATTTTACCTGTTTGCGTCCTCGAAGCCATACTCCCTCGCAGACTACGCAATGCTCGCGTCCAACGCAGACAACGGCGTTGGGGAAACAGACAAGAGGAAAGCGGCGAAACGGGAGCAGAGGAGAGGGGCAAGGGGATAAGCAGGATAAGCAGCACAGGGCGTCCAAGGTTCTATGAACTCGGATGGAGCATCGAATGGCCAGAGGGCCAAGGGGAGGCGGTAGAGGGCAGAGAGGAGCGAGGCAACGCGGGAGAGGGCAGCGCGGGAAGGGGGCCAGGGACGAGGGAAGCATGCGGCGAAGCGAGGGGGAGAGGGGGCACGGGGGCAGAGGCGGAGGCGCGAAGGGAAGGGAACAAGACGAGAGGGGCAGGGCGCAGGACGAGGACGTGCACGACGAGCTGGCGCAGCAAGCCCTGCATCCCTGAGGAGGAGCGAGGGGCAGATCTCCTGCTGAACTGCTCCTCGTCTCCGCCCCGGTCCGGGTGGCTGACGAGCGCGAGCTTCCGGAAGGCCTGGGTGACGCGCCCCTCCTCTTGCCGAGCACTCTCCTCCTACAGGGCCTCCTCGTCCTCCTCTTCCTCGTCCTCCTCTTACCAGGCATGCCCTGCTCCTCCTCCCCCTTCCTCCCCGGTCTCCTGCAACAAGTTCCTCCTCCTCCTCCTCCTCCTCCTCCTCCTCCTCCTCCTCCTCCTACCCGCCTCCTCCTCCCCGTTCCTTCTTCTTCCCTTCCTCTCCCCATGCATGCCCCTCCTCCTAGATCCCCCTCCTCCTGCCCCTCCATCCTCCTCCTCCTCCTCCTCCTCCCTCTCCCACTCCATCATGCTGCTGATGATACTGATGCTGGTACTGCTGCACATGCTCCCAATCTGACCTCATCATCCCTCTTCCAGCCTGCAGGTCCTACTCCCCCTCTGGATACCCTCCTCATTCTGACACTCAGCACCCTCCTCCTCGTCCTCGGCCACCACCACCTGTTCGTCGTCCTCCTCCTCCTCATCGTCATCACCACCACCACCACCACCACC
>CAUYUJ010022335.1:122500-124944 GCA_963575745.1 Prorocentrum cordatum
GGAGTGTGGTGAGATGCCCGCAGCACTCATCTGAAATCTAACTGGAGCCGCATGAGCTAAAGCTTCGTGAAGAGGTGCTCCTGTAGAGTACTCGAGCATCCGCAGACTACCCACAACTCCCACCACCACCCCAATACAACACCAGCTGGGCAGTACGGAGTGAAGTCGACATGCCGGGAACCGAGCACAGGCATCAGTCTGATATTCAGACCCTGCGCTGTCTGGAGAAGGCACTGGACGCTGGGGCGCTTCTGCGCAACACGCTTCCCAAACTGACAACTTCTATCCTGGCAACAGCTTGCCCGGGCGCCCGCTAACATTCGGCGCCTTGCCGGCAAGATCAAGGCGGCTCCCCATGCTGTGACTCTGCAACCTTCGTCTGCTCGGAGGAAAAAAAAAGCCTGGGTCCAGGCATGTCCTCTATGTCACTCATCTCCTTGGGCACGCACAGCTGCGCCGCGAGCCTCGGGCGGTAATCCTTGAGTTGAGCGCTGAGCCCCGCGACCTGAGTCATCAGGAGCCTCAGGTCGGCCGATCCCGCGGCCTGCCTGCTCCCCTGAAAGGTCACCCACGGCTCTATCTTTCGCATGTCGTACTTGCGGAGCTCTTCCAAGAGCTTCCTGCGCAGCGCAAGGAGCCGGTCTGCCCAGTACCTGTTGCACTGCGCGGTCGCCTGCGAGCAATTCTGCAGAGTGTGGACACGCGCCCAAGCAGATCAACCTCTGCGCCAGCGTGCAAGTCCCACACATCCACCTTCGCCCCACGGCGCGTGCTGTAAGCGATGGGGGCGTGGCAGAGGTTGCTGCCCTCGTCGATGGCCAGCTGGAAGGCGCCCTCTGAAATGCTGTACTCCAAGGGAGGGGGTCTGGACCCTCCAAGACAAGCCATTTCAGACCTCCCCCGTGGGAGAACCCTCCAAAACATCGTCCCCAGACCCCCCAGGCCCTCCAAGATAGCCTGGAAGAGACCCCCCCCGAAATGAGACCCCCCTCCCATTATTACGAAATCTGGAGCATCTGATGTGGACACAGCGTCGGCCCCGGCCCTCGCCCCAACAGGCGTCGAACTCGAGGCAGCGAGGCCCCTGCGCATCTGCTGGCCGAGGGCCTCCCACGCCCGCCTCCCGCAGCTCCTCGGCCTCCGCCGGCGCGGGCCCGCCGTCGTCCCGGGGCCCGCCGGGCAGGGCGGCCCGGCGGCGATCCCCGAGGGGGGGGTGGGGGCCGCCGGGGGCCGCTGGCGCCCCCTGGGCCGTGCCCCCCCGGAGGAGGAGGGGTAAGAGGAGGAGGAGGAGGAAGGAGTTAGGAGGAGGAGGAGGAGGAGGAGGAGGATGATGAGGGAGGAGGAGGAGGGAGGAGGAGGGAGTAGGTGCGGAGGAGGGATGAGGATAGAGGAGGGGAGGGGAGGGAAAGTAGGAGGAAGGGGGAGGAGGAGGTGGAGTATTAGGAGGGATGAGGAGGAAGGAGGAGGAGTAGAGGATGAGGAGTAGGAGGAGGAGGAGGGGGAGGAGGAGGAGGAGGAGGAGGAGGGTGAGAAGGGGAGCGAGAGAGAGAGAGAGAGAGAGAGAGCGCGAGAGGCCGAAGGCCACGCGAGGCCGAGAGCTCGCGCCGCGCCCGAGCTGCCTGGGGCCGCCGCGCCCGGGCCGCCCAGGAGGCTCCCTGCGCGGCCGCGCTCGGGCGTTGCGCCGGGAGCCAGAAGGGCTACGGAGGAACCAGGCAGAGGAGGATGCTGCGCAAGGCCCCACGCCTCCAACTCGGGAGGTCCCTGGAAGCCTCCGGAGACTGCCGCGGGCACAGGTGCTCGATGGCGCCTCGTGGACAGAGCACCATGCGGCTCTCTTGCTCTGGCTACGCTCTTCGGCCAGAGGCCGGATCGGGGCCGTCGGGAAAACAAAAGAGAGTAACCACTGTGGGATTGAAGGGGCCCTGGGGCACACAAATAAATAGACACAAATCCCAGGATTCCCAATATTTTCACGCATTTCCTCGTTTTTCGTCTTCCCCCCCACCTCCTGTATTTCCCGACATTTTCCCATACTTTCCTGGGGGTCGACGATTCGTTGTGTCGATGCGTGTTTGCCCTCAAGACAAACACCACGCGGTTCTCTTGCTCTGGCGACTTTCTTCGGCCAAGGGCCGGATCGTCGGCGGTGGACAAACCTCCCTGTAGCAAACCACCCTTCAGTGAGAACGGCCTGGGACCGAAATCGACGGACCTGGACCCGCAAAAACAACGGCCGCGACGCCCTCTCGCGAACCGAGAACGGCCAATTCACTAATCGACGCGTCAGGGCAGGAGGTCCATGAACCTCCGATCCTCCTGTAGAGAGACGCGCCCGACTAAAAAATGACTGTCGACCTGTCGACATGTGACCCCATCTGATCGGAGTCTTTGGCCGTGGATGCCACATTACACAAGAGAAAAACCCCAAGCAGTGGATGGTTTCA
>CAUYUJ010022336.1:0-52500 GCA_963575745.1 Prorocentrum cordatum
CCCACCCCCCACGCTCAACGCCAGCACACAACTCTGGGTCACTACCACCGTCCGCACCACATCCCCCACTGCTGTCCCCAGCACCAGTGTCCTCACCACCACTGTCCCCACTGTTCCCACCACCGTCACCACTGTCCTCACCAGTGCCCCCACCACTGTCGCACTGTCCCCCACCACTGTCGCACTGTCCCCACTGTCCCCACCACTGTTCCCACCACGGTTCCACTCTCCCCACTTTCTCCACGGCCCCACCATTGTCCCACTGTCCCACTGTCCCCGCCGCTGTCCCACTGAGCTGTCCAACTGTTCCCACCACTGTCCTCACTGTCCCCACCACTGTCCCCACTGTACCTCTGTTCCATTATCCCCCCGCCGTCCTCGCCACCGCCCTCACCACTGTCCCCACCACCACTGCACCCTCCAATGTCCCACTGTTTCCACCACATTCCCACTGTCCCCACACCACTGTCCCCACCACCACCGTCCCCACCACTGCCCCACTGTTCCCACCATTGTCCCCGCTGTCCCGCCAGTGCCCCCACCAGCGTCTCACTGTCCCCACTCTCCCCACCATTGTCCCACCACGGTCTCACTCTCCCCACTTTCCCCACGGTCCCCACCACTGTCCCACTGTCCCCACTGTACCCACCACTGTCCCACTGTTTCCGCCATTGTCCCATTGTGCTGTCCCACCGTCCCCACAGTCCCCATCACTGTCCCACTGTCCCCACTGTCCCCACCACTTTCCCCACCGTACTACTGCCCCACCACTGTCCTCACCACCGCCTTCACCACTGTCCCCACCATTACCGTCCCCACCACTGTCCAGCTGTCCCCACCACTGTCCCGCTGTCCCGTCACCACTGTCCCCACCACCACCGTCGCCACCACTGTCCGCACCACTGTCCCACTGTCCCCGCACCACTGTCCCCACCACCACCGTTCCCACCACTGTCCCAGCATCCCCACCATTGACCAACTGTCCCGAGGAGCGGGAATCATTTGCCGGCGGCAAGGAGGGGGGGTTCGAACAAGTAATGACCCCCCCTGGTTTTCGAGGGGGGGGGTTCGAACAGGTAGTGACCCCCCCCGGTTTTCGAGGGGGGGTGGTTCGAACCGGTAGTGACCCCCCCCCTTTTCATGATGGACTGGGGGTGGGGGAGGGGTTCGAACCGGTAGTGCCCCCCCCGGTTTTCGAAAAAGGGGGGGGGGCGGGTTGGGAACCCCCAGTGACCCCCCCCCGGTTTTCTGCCAGCAGCGGTAGAACACGCTCTTTCCCAATCTTAAATCGATTGTGAGATGCACTCTCAAATCGATAGTGGGATCGATAGTGAGGTTAATAGCGAGATCGATCGAGATAAATAGTGAGACCGATCATGAGATCGATAGTGAGATCGGTCGCGAGGTCGATAGCAAGGTCGATAGTGAGACCGATAGTGAGACCAATAGTCAGATCGATGGTGAGATTGATCGTGAGATCGATATTGGGATCGATAGTGAGATCGTTAGTGGGATCAACTGTGAAATCGGTAGTGACATCGACTGATATCGATATTGAGATCGATTGTGAGCTCGATTGTGATCGATAGTGAGATCGATAGTAATGTCGATAGTGATATTTTTCGTAAGCGGGATATTGACATTCACTGTGATATCAAGAATGAGATCGATCGTGAGATCGATAGTGAGACCGATCGAGTGAGATCGATAGTGAGGTCGATACTTGGATCGATAGTGAGATCGATCGTGAGACCAATTGGATGCGACGTTGGTTCCTCCACCCCTCCCCGAACCTCCTTGTCACCCGAGTGGTTGTCTTATAGGCGCGCTATTGCGCTGTAAAGTCGATGCACCCCTGCGGAGTGCTAGTATTCCTGCCCTGCTTACCGAGCTCGTCTCTCGCCTCCAGAAGCGTGGGGGTCGCAACGCTCATCTTACATCCAGCACCTGGCATATCCAAATTTCTTGGAGCCCGCGCTGATTTTGGCGAGAGCCTGGGCCGGTGCTGTTTTGCGCATTTTTTCTGGGTTCGGCCAGGAGCTGCCTCGTCGCCTCGCTGGGCTTGGCGCGTTGGACCTGAGGTCCCGTCCTTTTTTGTGCCCTCTCGGTTGACTGGCGAGATCCTTGGCCATGCAACCTTCTCCTCCTCCTCATCCTCCTCCTACTCCTCCTCCCTCCTCCCTCCTCCCTCCTCCCTCCTCCCTCCTCCTCCTCCTTCCCTCCTCCTCCTCCTCCTCCTCCTCCTCCTCCTCCTCCTCCTCCTCCTCCTACTTTCTCCTCTCTTCCTCCTCCTCCTCCTCGTCTCCTCCCCCTCCTCCTCCTCCTCCTCCTCCTCCTCCTCCTCCTCCTCCTCCTCCTCCTCCTCCCTCCTCCTGCTCTGCCGTGTGTTTTCCCTCTTGCAGTGTGCTTTGGCTTGGGTCTTGCCCTCGTGCGGCCTTGGGGCCCTGAGGAACTCTCGTCGTCCGCCGACTCCATCCTGCTCTGTCTCGCCACCTGCCCGAGCACAGGCAGGCGTCGACTGTCTTGCCTGTCGCTCGGCCGACCGAACGACCGAGGAGAAAAACAAAAGGTGCCCTCCTCTCTATCCAGATGCATCCAACATGCCTCGCAGGAGGAGCCGGAGAGGAGGGGGGCGGGAGAGGAATGACGGAGGAGTACGGGGAGGGAGAAAGGAAGGGAGGGATGGGGAGGAGGAGGAGGAGGAGGAGGAGGAGGAGGAGGAGAACAGGAGGAGGAGGAGGAGGAGGAGGAGGAGGAGGAGGAGGAGGAGGAGGAGGGAGGAGGAGGAGGGAGGATGACCCCAACGGATTCTGGCAATGCAGCCAGCCGTCACGCGGCGCGCCGAGGCGCCGGACCCTTCAGGGCAGCAAGAGGGCCCAGACCTCCGACGACTCGGAGCCAGCGAGACATCTCCGACGCCACTTCTTCGGATTCGCCAGAGGTCCGAGGGAGGAGGGAGGAGGTGCGGGAGGAGGGAGGAGGAGGAGGAGGAGGAGGAGGAGGAGGAGGAGGAGGAGGAGGAGGAGGACGAGGAGGAGGAGGAGGACGAGGAGAGGAGGACGAGGAGGAGGATGAGGTGTGGGAGGAGGGGGGAGGGGAGAGGGAGGAGGTGCGAGAGGAGCACTGCCCCGCTCGCGGGAAGGGCCTCCTGCGCCAGCGAGGCGAGGAGGGCCTGGAGGCCAGCCGCACCCAGCTCGCTGCCGCTCAGGACCAGCCGCCGCACAGAGGGCAGCGCGCCCTGTCGTCAACGCCGCCGTCTTGGTCATCGTGGACGTCGTCGTGATCGTCGTGGTCGTCAACGTCGTCGTCGTCGTCGTCGTCGTCGTCGTCGTCGTCGTCGAGGACCTGAAGTTTCAGGCGTTCGGGGGCATGCCGGGGGCCTCCACGGCTGGGTCCGCCTCGCGATCCCGGTCAGAACGCGCCCCGTGACGGGCCCCTGGGTGTCGCCGCTGTAGCTGCCGCCGCGCCAACGGCAATCTCTGGCTTATAATCTTATCGAATGGTTTACCACTGTTCGATTGAAGCGAGATGGGTCTCCATCCAGCCATCGAATGAGCGTCTTTACCAACCTTTGGGAGCTATTTAATAGTTCTTTGATTATATACAAGTGGCACGTGTGTGCCCAGGCTCATACAACAAGCTGAAGGGGCGTTTGAAGCAGGAGTGACATGCAACAGCGAAGTCGCACTCGAGCGCAAGTGGGGTTGCCACACCTTGCGATGTGTGTACCAGGGCCCCCCAGGAAGCCTCAGGAGGCCCGACTTGGATACCAGAAGAGGCTCCAGGAGGCCCCAGGATTGTGAGTGTTGTGTGTGTGTGTGTGATGTGTGCTTTGTGTGGTGCGTGCTTTTTGTGTGTTGTCGGTGTTGTGTGTGTGTATGTTATGTTTGTCTAGCGTGTGATGTGTTGGGCGTGATTTGTGTCTCTGTGTGTGCATGTAGTTCTGAAGCCCCAGGAGGCCCCAGGAGGCCCCAGGCCTCAGCAGGCCCAGGAGAACTCCAGGAGGCTCCGAGGCGGGGTCTGGGGTACCAGAAGGTCCAGAAAGCCCCAGGAGGCCCCAGGAGGTTCCAGGAGGCCCCCAGGAGGCTCCGAGGAGGGGTCTGGGGCTCGATTTTGGGAGGATTTTCCATGCGAAACCGCCATTCTCTGAGAATCGGGGTCAAACTTATTGAAATTACCATGTGTTTTTGAAGGTTTTATGTTAAAATGTTGAAATTCCCATGTGTTTTTGGACCCTGACGTCACGATCTGCGTGAGGGGTGCCACCGATTTTCAGAATTTCGAGGATGTCCCGAGCGAAATTGCCAGACAAATCGCGGACGCGTGCGCATTAATCGCCTCTGAGCTCTACTCCCTCGGAGAGGTGCGTATGAGAATATATATACATATATATATATATATACCTATACGACCACCCTTCGGGTGATGAGGAGGTTCGGGGGGGGAGGAACCAACGTCTCACTCGATCGGTCTCACTATCGATCTCACTATCGATCTCACTATCGGTCTCGCTCGATCGATCTCACTCGATCGACCTCACAATCGATCTCACTCGATCTATTTCATTCGATCGATCTCACAATCGATCTGACGATCGAACTAACAATCGATCTCAATATCGATCCCACTATAAATCTCCCAATCGATCTCAAAATCAACGTCATCATCATCATCAACATCATCGTCATCAACGTCATCATCATCATCATCATCATCATCATCATCATCATCATCATCATCATCATCATCATCGGGACACCATCATCATCACCTCATCACCATCATCATCAACATCCTGATCATCATCACCATCATCATAATCATCGGGACACCATCATCGTCACCATCATCATCATCAACATCATCATCATCGGGACACCATCATCATCAGCATCGGAACACCACCATCATCAACATCATCATCATCTCATCATCATGGACAACATCATCAACATAAGCACCATCGGGACCCCATCATCATCAGCAACATCATCATCATCATCATCATCATCATCAACATCATCATCACCGGGACACCATCATCATCGTCACCAGCATCATCATCAACATCATCATCACCGAGACACCATCATCATCAACATCAGCATCATCATCATCGTTGGGACACCATCATCAAAATCATCACCATCACCTCATCATCATCCTCATCATCAACATCATCATCGCGACACCACCATCGTCACCATCATCATCATCAACATCATCATCATCATCATCATCATCATCATCATCATCATCATCATCATCGGGACACCATCATCATCACCATCATCACCATCATCAACAGCATCATCACCATCAACCTCATCATCACCATCATCATCGGGACACCATCATCATCATTATTATCTTTACCATCATCATCAGCATCATCATCATCTCATCATCATCAGGATCATCAACATCATCATCACCATCATCGGGGCACAATTTTCATCATCATCATCAGTAACATCACCATCATCAACATCATCATCCTCGGGACACCATCATCATCACTACCATCACCATCATCATCACCATCATCATCATCATCATCGTCGGGACACCATCGTTATCACCACCATCACCATCACCATCATCACCAACATCATCGACATCATCATCATCATCATCATCATCATCATCATCATCATCATCATCATCATCATCATCATCATCATCATCATCATCATCATCATCATCATCATCATCATCGGGACACCGACGGGACACCAGCGGGACATCGGCGGGAAACCGCGCGGCACCGCACGCCGGAAGGGAGTCATTTGGTCTGGCCGCGCCTCAGCCGGAGGCGGGACACCGGCAGGACACCGCGCGGCACCAGTTGCCGGAAGGGAGTCATTTGGTCCGGCCGCGCCTCAGCCGGAGGAGACTTTCTTCTCGCCCGCCCACGCAGCTTCGCCTCGCCCGCAAGCACGGCACGCACGAACACGAAACCGAAACCGATTTCCCCGTAGGGGGGCTCTCCGCTCCACTTCGATCTCACCCCCTCACCTCCGACGACCACCCTTCGGGTGATAAGGAGGCTATGGGGGGGGGAGAGGGGTGGGGAACCAACATCTGACTCAATCGATCTCACTATCGATCTCACTCAACGGGACACCACGGGGGACCACGGGACACTTGTCGATCTCACAATCGATCTCACTATCGATCTCACTCAACGGGACACCACGGGACACCACGGGCCACGACGGGACACCACGGGAAACCGCGAGACACCACATCGATCTCACTATTGGTCTCACTATCGATCTCACTCAACGGGACACCATAGGACACCACGGGACACCACGGGACACCTCGGGACACCACATCGATCTCAGTCTCGATCTCACTATCGATCTCACCATCGATCTCACTCATCGGGACACCACGGGACACCACGGGCCACGACGGGAAACCTCGGGGCACCACATCGATCTCAGTCTCGATCTCACTATCAATCTCACCATCGATCACACTCAACGGGGCACCACGTTACACCACGGGACACCACGGGACACCTGTCGATCTCGTTGTCGATCTCACTATCGGTCTCACTGTTTGGGACACCACGGGACACCTCGGGGCACCACATCGATCTCAATATCGATCTCAGTATCGATTTCACTATCGATCTCACTCAAAAGGACACCACGGGCCACGATGGGACACCACGGGACACCAGGGACACCGCGAGCCACCGCCGGACGGACAGACGGACGGGGGAGAATCATTTGTCTTGACTGCGCCCTAGCAACGGCGGACACCACGGGACACCACGGGACACCGCGGGACACCGCTAGGGCCACCGCCGGACGGACGGACGGACGGGAGAGAATCATTTGTCTTGACTTCGTCCTAGCAACGGCGGGTTCTTTCCTCTCCCGCACCCACGCAGCTTCGCCTCGCACGACACGAACGCAACGAAGCGATTTCCCAGTTGGGGGTCTCCGTTCCACTGCGACCTCGCCCCCCCAACCTCCGACTGAGGCGCGGCAGGAGGTCTGTCGGCGGCCTGGCCCCAGCTCTGTGGCTCTCCGGGGGGCGCCGCCCCCCAGGGACGACACGCGGGACAACCGCACGGGGCAACCGCGGGACAACCGCACGGGACAGCCGCACGGGACAACCCCCGACGGGGCAACCGCACGGGGCAACCGTGGGACCGCCGCGGGACATCCGCGGGACAACCGCACGGGGAGGAGGAGGAGGAGGTGGAGGAGGAGGAGGAGGAGGAGGAGGAGGAGGAGGACAGCCGCGGGGCAACCTCGGGCACGCCCCGGAAGGTGGGGCGCCGGCTCCTTGCGGCGTGACCTGGTCCCGCTATAGCTAGCTCGAGCTCGCGCGCCGCTTCGACTCGCCCGCGCGCGCGGCCCGAAGCGGAACCAAGACCGCTTTTCTCGGCTGGGCCACTATAGGAGGCCACGTGCGAACCCCACTCCACCTCCCCCCTTAGAGATCGTGGGGAGGTGGGGTAGGGTTCTTCGCATGTGGCCACCCAGCAACTCCGTGCCACTCCGGCGCCTCTTCACGCCAAGTCTGGCTTCAACGCCCTTCCTCGTGCCCCGACCTGCGGCAGTCGCCCGAACAGGGCGGCGCAGGCCGCCTCCGACAGCGGGGTGCCGTGGAGCTCCAGGGCCCGCAGCCGGGCGCACAGCGCCAGGCAGCCGCCGAGCCCGGCCGCCTCGCGCGCCGTGGGCGGCCGCATGCCCTCGAGGTCCAGGGCCTCGGCGACGCTCAACTGGCTCTCGCACGTCCTCCGGAACAGCCCCTTCACCACGTGCCGGTCGGTGGCGACCGAGAACGCCCGGGCCTCGATGAGCTCGTCGAACTCGTCGGGGCCGACGGGCCAGCGGCGCTCCGCTGCACGCACGTCGGCAGCGCCGGCCAGCTCCACCACGGCCTTCCAGCCGGCCTCGTGCCTGCGCGTCCGCTTGACCAGCTCGGCGGAGCACCTCTCGAAGGTCGTCCAGCCCGACGCCTCGTGGCCGTTCTCGCGCGTGCATCGGCGCTCCTTGGGATGCTGCGTGAGCAAGAAGACGGTCGTCCCTGCGTGGGCATACCACAAATCCATGGTCTCGCGAAGCGCGTAGTCGTAGGCTTCCTTCTCCTCGGGCGTGCGGGAGGCTCCTCCCGCACGCTGTCCCATGCCCTGGGGCTCCTCGGGTGCAGGCTCTACCGCCGGCTCCACGGGGCGCTCCTGCAGGAGGGAGCCCCAGTCCCAGAAGACGCCCACCTCGGAGAAGCCGCCGAAGCTGCCGCACGCTCGCCTGTACCTGCTCGCCTGCCGGGCCAGCGCGCGCGTCGCCAGGCCGAGCTGGACCCCCTCGGGGTCTGGGTGCTGCGGCGTGTCCCAGCACAGGGAGAACGCGACGACGGGCAGCGCTCCGTCCACGGCGCCGCCGTAGCCGCTGGCCTCCCACACCCGCTCGAGCTCCTCGGCGCCGACGAAGGCCTCCTCCGGCAGCGCCTGGCGGCAGGGCAGCGCCGCGGGCTGCCCGGGCCGGGAGAGCAGCCACGACAGGCGCAGCAGCCGGACCGAGAGGTGCCCAGCAACTCTGTGGCCGAGCGCCTGGAAGAGCGCCGCGGCGCCCGCGCCCGCAGGGCCCACGCCCGTGGCGCCGCTGGGGCCACGTGGCCGCGGCTCCTCCAGCCTCGCGTGCATCGCCTGCTCGAGCTGCTGCACCCTGCCGCTCTTCGCCAGGAGCTCGGCCTCCAGGCTCTCGATCTGCCGGTCGCAGTGCGTCCACCGCGCCGCGACCGCGGGCGGCCCGCCCGCTCGCGACGGCGCCACCGTCGGCGTGGGCGGCGGCGACGGGTGGCCACGCGGCGATGCACGGGCAGGTCTCCCGGGCAGTGCACGGGCGGGCGGAGGTGCGGGCGCGGGCTTCTTCGTCGGCGGCGCCCACGACTTCTGGCCAGGGCGCTGCCAGGCGCACAGCCGGCCTCGTGCTAGGTCGGGCATGTCATCCTGCAGGGGGCTGTTTGAACGAAAAATGAACCATAATCCAAACATGCTCAATCATAGCAAAAACATGCCCCAAAAATCGTCCCCAGACGATTTTCTGTCTATTCTTGAATATTCCTCCTGTAGAGGGACACGCCCGACTTCAGCCTCGTGGGTTGACATCGCCGAGGGCCGCGCTGCCCTGCCGAGCCGCCGCCCGCAGCACGTGCGTGGCGGGCGCCCGCGGCGACTGGCCAGCAGCCGCGCCGGCCCGCGCACCTCTTGCGAGGCCCGTGGGTGCCACGCATGCCTCCGCCCTTCCTCTGCACGTCGGAGTCGCCTTCGGCATCGCTGCGGCCCTGCTTGTCCTTCACGGGCGCCAGAAAAGCCCGCGTCTTTTTATTCGGCGTTCCGGCACTGGGCGGAAGGGGGAGGGGAAGGGGGGCAGGGGGGGGGGGGTCTGGCTCCGGACCCGTGCTTGGTGCAACTGTGTGGAGCCGTGCGTCTTATGGGGTATGGGGCTCCACCTGCTCGAAGCAGGCGCCCAAAAAACAGCCGAGGTCCACTCCACGGGGGGGGGGGCGGAGGGCCCGCGCCGATCGGCAGAACAACGAATAAGACAACTGCCACAAGTGTCCGGCGCCCTCTCCCTCTGCCCCATCTGGTCTTCCCTCCACTTCCCCTCTGGCCCACCCCCCCGCACCAGTGGGGGTGGATATCACCAGGCCTTTTTGAAATCGTAAGTGGTTCAGCGGGTGTCTTCGTCCAACCCTCCTTCTCTTTCGGGGAAGGGCGTACCCCTCCCCCTGCCCCCTCCCACTGCATCCCCTCCCCCTGCCCCCTCCCACTGCATCTGGATGGGGCGTTTCGCGATCGGTATCACCTCCAAGATGGCCCCAAGATGGCCCCCGAATCTCCCGAGGGTGCCCCAAGAGGGCCCCAGGAGGAGCCCAGGAGGCCCCAGGCGCCCCAAGATGCCCCCAAGATGCTCCGAAGATGCTCCCAAGATGCTCCTAAGAGACGCCCAAGATGCCCCAAGAGGCCCCCCCGAGGCACCCAAGGCGCTTCGAGAGGCTCCCCAGGCCGCCAAGAGGCTCCCAAGACGCTGCAACAGGACTACAAGAAGCTCTCGAAAGATATCCGAAGAGACTCCGAGAAACATCCAAAGGCCGATGGCCTTCCTGTTCGCCCTCCTCCTCCTCCTCCTCTTCATCATCCGCCCAATCCACCTCCTCCCTCCTCCCGTCTCCATCCTCCCTGCTCCTCCCCCACCTCCTCCTCCTCCTCCTCCTCCTCCTCCTCCTCCTCCTCCTCCTCCTCCTCCTCCTCCTCCTCCTCCTCCTCCTCCTCCTCCTCCTCCTCCTCCTCCTCCTCCTCCTCCTCCTCCTCCTCTGGTTCCTCCTATATCCTCCCCTTCTTGGGGTATGACGGCTTGCCAGCCTGTATCCCAATGCTCGCTCCCCTACATGCCTGATCAGGGCAACTCGTCTGGGCATCGTTTCTGGACGGGGTGGTGGGGTTACGCGAAGCGTCCAGGACATCACGATCCCTGTGGCTTGAGCTGCCCAAACTCCTGTCTTTAATGCTGGCCGTCACCTCCTCTCTCGTCCGCTCGATCGGATCTGCCTTCGGCACCGACCTCGCCCTGTCCTTTGGGAAAGGAGGACCGGGAGGGGCGAGGGCAGCTCAGCTTCAGAGAGGGGGGAGGGGGAGGGGGAGGAAACCAGCAGCAGTGGCAGCGAAGAGCGGGACGGAGGTCCAATGGTCGAGAACCAAGCGGTTGCAAGAGAGGAGATGCAAGAGCGCAACGGCAGAGCCGAGTCGCAAAGGCGCTGGCTGGGAGGAGTGGAGGGAGGCGGCCGAGCTGGAGCGCAACTGAGGCGCACCAGATCTCGCGCCTGAGCTCGCACGGCAAGTGCGGTGAGGCTGGCCTCTCGTGCTGGTTGTAGAGGGGGCGACACCGAACTCGCTGGGCTGCTCTCGCAGCTCGAAGAACATGTCTGGCTTTGGCTTGGTCAGAGCGGTCAGGTCAGTTCTGGTCTGGTCTGGTTGGTTGGGCCTGGTTTGGGTGGTCTGGTTGATCCGACACTCGCTGGGCTGCTGATGCTGTCCATGGCGTTTGTGCCGTTTGGGCAGCCCCGACGGCAGCGCCTCTCCTCATAATGCACGTGCATCCTCATGAAGGTGCACCACCCGCCGGCCAGCGCACGTACCGCCGCCCAGTGTGACTCAGGAGCCACTCGGACCAGATGCGTCCGAACGGCACTCCACTGCTGGTGAAGATCTCGTGAAACTACCGCTGCTCCGACCCATGCCGCAATGCGCTTCCCGGTGGTGATGTGGAAGGCGTCGGGGAACCACAAGTACCTGCGAGGACCTGCTAAACTCTCTCTGAGAGAGGGTGAGGCCTCTTGTCGGTGGCTACGGCATCTCACTCAGCCACCGCCCCAGCTCGCTGCAGTTCACGGTGGGGCCTAGGGGCACGGGCAGGCTCTCCGCGACACACGTCGAAGCACTAGACGACCGCGACGAAGGCCTGCCAGCTCGAGGGCGAGCACCGCCCACCGAGCTCGGTGGCACACATTTTGCTCTCTGAAATCCCTTTGGAATCGGACCCCTGGGTCCAGACCTGTGGGCCCGGAAGCCTGGCCGCACACCGAGATCGGCCCGGGTACCTAGGCCAGGTGACTCGATTCCAGCCGGGGCCCCTTCTCTGAAAGCGCTGATGGGGGAACCCTTGCGATTCTTGGCGTTCCAGGGAACCAGGGAGCCCGGGGCCGGGCATCTGCGCCAAATCCTTGGAACCTCTGCGAGGACCCTTCCATGCAAGCGCTGACTGGGGAGCATCTTCGTACGTTCGAGCCTGCCTGTGAGGGCGCGGGGAAACTCTCACTCCAAGTCCCACCTCCAGCTTTCTTCGACCCTTTCTGGCTTCTCTTGAGAATCTAGGGTGGAGACAATCCAAGCGAAGACCACTAGATGTTTTTGAATCGACTGCTCCTTGAAATTGTGACACGTTCCCCCAAACCGCTTTTCATCCAGTGTAGATGTTTGACGACCTCGGGGCCGAGAAGCGGTCCTTGGACAACGGAGACGACGAAGCACATCGCCATGATCGCTTAACGTCGCCGCAGGTCTTAGGGAGTCTCTGTCCCACGTGGGGTTATCGGTTTCCTCCCTCCCCTCCCACCACAAAAACCCAGCCAAGGTAAAGAGGAAGTGCTCCTTCCGGCAGGGGCGATGAATGGAGAGGGAGGGTGCGAGAATCAGCGGACGAACAAAAACGAAACAACGTGTGATTTTCTTCGTGGAGAAAGCCAGTCATAGGGTGGCTGGGCAACTTATAACCCCCAGGGCCTATGGAGGTGCGAAATTGCCAGTCTTCTTGGGACAGGCGTCCCCCGCGGCGGAAAACTTCCAGACATGCAAGTGTTCGTCTGCTGAAAAAAAACCCGAAGGGAGGCGGAAGCGGGATCCTTGTCGGCTGCACTGTGCGCGGCCTCCTCGGCCGAGCCTCCACCCTGCGAGTTCAACTCGGACAGCGGCTCCACCCGCGAGCTGGCCAGGAGCCTCACCGAGCTCCTCTTCGGAGGCATCGCCTCCCACTCTTGCTGGTCAGCCTGCTTGGCAGCGTCTCTTCCGCTGTCGCGGTCTAGCGCCGCCGGCACTGCCTCGAGGCGACCATCGTCAAGGGATACCTCGAAGGCGTCCTGCCGACGGAGTCTCAAAGTGGCGACCTCAGCCTCCGGCATGGTCGGTCTGCCGTCGCGCGGGTTCACAGCAGTTGCCGCGTCGAGGCGACCATCAACAAGGGCTGCCTTCAAGAGTTCCTGCACACATGCCCTGAAAGTCGCGCCCTCTCCCGCATGCGCTGGCTGCGCTAGTGCCTGTGCGGAAGGGATGCTTCGCTGTCGCTGGCCCGCGGTGTCGGTGGTAGCGCTGCTCTTGAGGCAGTGCCAGTGCCATGAGACCTTCCTTTGCGGCAGTCCCGCCCACTCTTGCTGGCCACCATCCCCGCCGCCGTGTGCGGCCACAGCCAACGCTTCCTCGAAGCGACTATCGCCAAGAGCTGCCTCGACACCGTCCTGCACTCGATGTCTCAGGGCCGCGACCTCGGCATCTGTCCTGGCCGGTGCGTCGTCGCGCGCGACTACCCCGGCCTCAGGCCTGGTGGATGCGTCGCCACGTCGTGTCGAAGAAAACGCCGCCTCGAAATGACCTTTGCGAAGGGCTGCTTCGAAACCGTCCCGAAAAACACGTCTGACGTCCACAACATCGGTCGCTGGTCGGACCGGTGTGTCGTCGTGCGCGGCAGGAGTCAAGGTTGCCTCAAGGCGACCATCGCCCATGGCCTTCTCGAGGAGGTCCCGCACACATGCTCTGAGGGCCAGGGGCTCGGCCACAGCCAACGCTTCTTCGAAGCGACCATCGTTAAGAGCTGCCTCGACACCATTCTGCGCACGGCGCCTGAAGACAACGGCCCTGGCCTCTGGCCTGGCTGGTCTGTCGTCGCGCGCGGCCCCAGCGAGCGCTGCCTCGAAACGACCATCGCCAAGGGCTGCCTCGAAGGCGTCCCGCACAAGGCCTCTGTCGGCCGCGAGCCCGGCCTCTGGCGTGGCAGGTGCGTCGTCGTGCGCGGCCGCAGCCACCGCTGCCTTGGAGAAGGCTTCCTGTGCGCGACGCCTGAGGGCCACTACTTCGGCCTCTGGCCCAGTTGGCATAGCTTTCCCTTCATCCAGCTCCTGCCCCTTCGCATGGCGCCTCTTGTCGGAAGCCCTCACGCTCTCTCCCATCTGCGCCACGGGTGCTGCGGCCTGCATGCCGAGGGCTCTCATCAATTGTTCCCTCTCGGACACTGCTTCCCGCTTGGGTCCCGGGTACAGAAGCGCTGTAGCCTCTCAGGTTTTGAGATACTGACTGATCAACTGACTTGGGAGTGGACGAAAATGGACAGCCCTGTTCTCGCGAACATCTCGCGACACGGCGTCAACATACTCGCGTGACCCCGTACACGCACCACACACACAGAGACACACACAGACACACACACACACACACAAACACAGACACGCACACACACACACACAGCACACTCAGACACATACACACACACGCCCACACACAGACACACACACACAAACATAAACGCACACACACGGTCAACAAACATTACACACTGGCAGCAGAAGACGCGCCACTACATGCATATGGATACGTATATGTATACGTGTACGTATACGTATATGTATCGATCAACATGCGGCAAGTAAAGATGTTAATCACAGTTTTGCTAGTGGGATCGATAGGTATGCAGCGAGACCAGTAGATTGGGACATCGATAGATGGAGATCCGGATCTTCGGACGAGAAGATCGCGAATCCGATCCAAAGCCAATCGCAAAGCGCGAACGACGCACACATCCTGGCCAACTTCCTCATCTCCTGGCGGATGGTCTATTCGGCAGGAGCGCATTTGGCTTGAAGTTCAAGCAGGATTCGATGAGTGTTGCAGCCGCTGTGCGATTCCATGGTAGTCGTAGCTCAGGTGGAAGTCTATCATTGTGTTAACCCTGGCCATGTCCTATCCTACATGCGACTATGAGAACACTGTACCACGATTGCAGGTCCAGTAGAACTCTCAGAGACACGCAGCTGTATAACACCCTGCTGATACTCACACTGTCACATGTGTGGGCAACATGGCTGTTTTCACCTGATTCACCCAGACTCTCAGCTCTTAGCTCTAATATTAGGTCAGGCATGTCTCCCTACAGGCGGATTTTGGGCGAAAAACAAAACATGGTCAAAGAACCCCAAACGTGATTGTAAGTGGTAGAAAAATCGTCCCCAAACTGTGTTTTTACTATTTTTGAATATTCCCCTGTATAGGGATACGCCCGACTTAACTCTAGTATGGCTCGTTTGGAGCTCTCCCTGCGCGCACCTGGCGGCCACGACGCCGCCCGCAAGGGGCAGCGCTAGGCCGGCCTGGCGAGGCCGCTGTCCTCCCCCTCCTCCTCGTCGTCGTCGTCGTCGTCGTCCATGTCCTCCCTCTCTTCCTCTTCGTGCTCCTCTTCGTCCTCTGTCCTGGCTCCAGGCGAATGCAGCGAATGGGCGCTAACACACACACACTCACACACACACTCACACACAACACACACACGCGCACGCACACACACGCACACACACGCACGCACGCACGCACCACGCACGCACGCACGCACACACGCACACACACACGTATATATATATATATATATATATATATATATACAAGACTGCATTGGCGATTCGCGCCATGCACCTTGGCCCATAAAGTTTGGCATGCAGGCGGGATGGCAGGAAGGTCAAGCCGGCAATTTAGCGATAACTCCTTGTTGCCTTTACGGCATCGTCGTTACCATACTCTTTTTCGTTATCCTTCCTCAATGCTTCTGTTTCTTTATTCTCACCATACCCTGCGCATTCTCCCCATCCTCCTCAGTTCTTTCTTGCGGAGGCTCCTCCTTGGAGAGCCTCTGGGGGCCTCACAACATTTCTCATGCTTTCTCAAGGCCTTTTGGAGGCCTCCTGGGCGTGTTCGGGGGTCCTCAGGGGGCTTCCTCGGGCCACCCTGCCTCCAACCGCGGTCTCCCTGAATGACTGGGTCACGATTTGGAATGCTTCAGAGCGTGTCTTCGGGTCATCTTGGGCAGCCATGGGGCACTCTTAGGGCCATCTTGGATCCCTGTTGTGCCGTTTTGGGGCTGTCTTGGACTGCCTGGAAGCCTTTTCGGATAGTTGTGGGGCGATTCTGCAGCCTCCCAGGCGGCTTCGGACGCCCAGAAGACCGCCGTCTTGGAGCGTCGGGAAGCCGAAAAGAGGATAACCCCAAAATTCACCAAAAACCAGAGGAAAATCACAGATGTTTGCCTCTTGGGTCCTTCTTGGGAGTGCTCTTGGATGCCTCTTGGGACGTTTCAGAGCGATCTTTGGGGGTATGACGGCTTCGTGGGCGTCGTCGTGGACCGTATTGGGGCTCTCTGGGGTCGTTTCGGGAGCGCGCCGGAACGCCTGGAACCCGTCTGGGGCCGTCTCCGGGTGCTGGGAAGGCTTGGCGAAACGCCCTGCGAGGCCCGGGGGGCCGCTTCGAGGCCCGTCCAGAGGGTCCCAAAACCCCAGATCCCGGGAGTCAAGTTTTTTTTTTGGGGGGGGGACGGGTTTTCCCCCCGCCCGGGCTTATAAAGATATAGGAAGAGGAATATTCTGGATGGTATGGCGCTGATTTTGATCATCAGTATTGCCCCATTAGGTGCTGGCCTCAGCTGCCCCCTTTGTGTTGGTCTTTGCGGTTGCCCATAGTGTCCCGCCCAGACGGTCTTAGATATAACTGCCCCTGTGACTTGTCCAATTGCGCATGCCTTGTAGAGTCTTGCCCACATGGTCTCAGACTCCTTTCCCTGGTGGATCCCGTTTGTCAATTTTTGGGCTCGCGCGCCCGTATCATTGTGTATGCGAACGGGGAGGGTCCGTCTCGCCCGCGATTCACCCAACATTTTCCATACAAAGACATCGTTTGCCCTGGGCTGCATCATCGTATTGTTTATATGTTCGGCTCCCCCCTCGCGCCTGCGCTGGCTGCGCTGCTGCCAGCGCCTCGGCGACCGCCGCCTCGAAGCGGCCATCGCCAAGAGCTGCCTCGAAGGCGTCCTTGAAGAAAAAGAGGAATCAGGATGTGGAGGAGTGGGACGGAGAGGAAGAGAAGAAACAAAAGGAGGGGTATGAGGAGGACAGGACGAGAAGAAATAGGGAGGAGCAGGAAAGAGGTGGATTGATGTATTGTGCCCCGCCGCCGCAAACAGGCGACGATGAGTGCTCTACCTGCGAGCTTTAAATTTCACCACCACGAACCGCAGCATTGTCCCACACGAGCGTGAGGGGAGGGGAATGGGGCGGGACGCAAGGACGGGACGCGACCGAGTCACGGGAGCGCCGGAGGGGAATGGGGGGGGGAGCGGGAGGAGGAGGAGGAGGAGGAGGAGGAGGAGGATGAGGAGGAAGAGGAGGACAAGGAGGAAAAAGAGGAGGCGGCGGCGAAACGGTATCGGGTCGAGCATCGAACTAAATCGGAAACAGCCACGTCTCCAAGGGCCTCGGAGGACGTGCGACCTGCCGTGCACTTTCACAGCGAAAGACGCAAGGCCCCACGTCGGGAGCCCCGGGCATCATCTGCTAGATGGCCGCTAGACTCTGACATTCGAGCGTTGTCTTTGCTCGGGTCTCCTGCCTCGGGGGCTCCCCGGTCTGTGATCATGCTGGGGGATGGTCCCTTCACGGAGTACTGCGACATTGTTGCACCGTTGCCTCGTTCAACATGCGTGCGGATGAATAAGGATACGCGCGCCAAGGGAGAGGCGCGCGCACCACTTCAAGTTTACGCTTCGCATCGCGACCGCGCTCTCACAGTCTACTCGAGCCAGACCTGCGGACACGCACGCGCAGGCTCGCACAGAAGACCAGCAGAGGGGAACGACACGGACGATGCATCTGACCACATCGCCTGGCGGCGCATGACAAGGAATTCATCTCGACACGTTGGTTTCGACATGTTCGTGGTTCCAATCTACTCTGTGAGCAGCGTCTCCGACGACACCTCCAACATTCTCGGTGCAGATTTCGTGTCGGCCTGTTTTTTAATGTATGCTTCGTGTGGGTACAGCCCTCCCCCTTTTGGCCGATTTGTTCTCCAAGATTGCCCCAAGAGGCCCTTCTGAGCCCCCAAATTGCTCAAGGGACCCCCAAGAGGGCCCAGAATACTGGTACAAAATTCCCGAGACGGCTGCAATAAACCCCCGAGAGCCTCCCAAGAAGATCCTCGAATGCTTAAAAGTTGACGCCTGATTGTCGCGCGCCTCTTCGCTTGTAGAACAGAACCATACATCAATCATGGAGGCCTTCGCGGCACCCACATGGAAGGCGGCGCTGGTCATATGATAAGTTACGACAAGGGGATGTGGCAGGCAGGGGTTTCCCCCCCTTCTTGTGCCACTGCATGCGTTTACGTATGACTTCTTGTTCTCCCCATGCTCCTCCTGATCTTCATCCTTACCCTTCTTCTGGTCATCCTTCTCCTCACGTTCTACGTCATCGGCCTCCTCCCCTGGTTCATCATGTTCGTCCCTTCCTTCTTCATCATACTATTGTTCCTTACCTTTTTTTCCGACGGCGCGTTGCCAAATCAAGTCGAGCTCAATGATTCGCGACGGCCTATCTGTTTCGACAAGGCATTTACGGTTGACTCCACCATGTCTGCGACGAGACCTTCGCATCGACCCAACAAAAGGTCCCCCAATTGCTACACGAAGAAGAGGAATGTGAACCACGTACGTCTGTATCACTGCGTGCTCCCATGCTTCCCTGGTCTTGTCTACGATCCTGGGATTCATTTCTGGATGGGCTGATAGGGAATACGTGAGCCGCCTAGAAGTTCCTAATTAACCAGGAGGTGGAGGCCAGAAGAGAAAGGGAATAGAGAGAGAGAGATAGTGAGGACGTAGGACCGAGAAGACAAACAAACAACACTAGAAGTGAAACGTCACATTTTCCTGGAGGGAGGGGACGGAGAGGACAGCACCACGACGAAGCACCTCCGCGATGCAATCCTGAAGCCACTGCCAACGAAATCGAAACAAGGGAGCCGATAAGCAATCCGTGGCCCCATCAGGAGCTTGACCGAAGGTCCCAGCGGCACAGGGCGTCTCGCGTCCCTCCGCCCATGTCGGCATCCCTCTCACACGCTTCGTGGCCGCAGTGGGACAGGGCGCATGGCGCCCACCCCCTCCCTCACCGCTTCTACCCCCAGAGCGTTCTCGGCCGTTCCTCCCAGGCCGTCTACCACCATGCTAGGAATTTGGGTGTTTGCTATCACCACCTGATTATAGCATCGCTTGCCTTTCCATTCCTCCTCTTTCATCGCCTGCGTTTCCAGATCCGAGGCATGATACTGTGTGCTAGCTAGCACTCTCCACATGCACACGTGAAGACGACCCGGAAGCGCATGCTCACGGCAAGCCAGAATCCCACGAAGGGCTGAAGGGGGCAAGAAGTTGAGCGGAGGAGAAGGGAGTGCAACTCACACGCGAACTGCCCGACCCTCGTGTTGCTCCAAGCCCAGGCGCCCACAATGCGTCATCTGGACCCCGAGGCGAGCCGGCCACGCTCGCGGTGGCTGGCTCTCGGGCCGCGCCTGGCCGCATGTCTTGGTCAACAAGCTGCTCAGCGTCCTGCTGCTGTGTGACCAGGAAGGTTCGACTCTGAAAGGCCTCATAAAGAAGGCGCCCTCCTGATGGCAAGTCCTCACCATAACTTGCAAGCGAGCAACAAGAGCTGCGAGGATAAGCCACCACCAGCCCAAACCCGCCAACCTAGAGCAGACACCGAAGCAGGAGGGGGACGAGTGGACGCCATGGCGGTCTGGGGGCTGAGGTGGCGGCAGCAGCAGGGGCGGGCGCGAAGACAGTGGTGATGAGAAGGACGAGCGAGATGGGGAGGGGAAGAATCAGGAGGATGAGGAGTGGAGGGAGAAAGAGGAGCAGGAGGGTGACAGAGGGAGGAGGGTACGCATTTGAGGAGGGCACGACGGGGCCACGCAGCCGCCGCGGAGGAGCGCGACGCTCACGACCGAGCCTTCACGCGGAGGGAGGCTGAGGAGGGATGGGAGGGCGGGGGAAGAGACGTGGACGGACGTGGAGGTGGAGGAGAGGGGCGGGGGCGCGGAGAGAGGAGCAGTGGGCGAGGAGAAGTCCTTCAGGGGCCTCGAGTCATCCACCTGGATGATGAGGCCTCCGGCGGAGTCGCCTCTGGCGGCCGCCCTCCTTCTCCTCAAATTCCATGTCCTCCTCCTCCTTTTCATGATCCTTCCTCTTTCTCCTCCTGCCCGTCCGTCTCCTCTTCCCTCCAACTCCTCCGCCTTCCGCTGGAAAACGGTCCAGGCGCTCTTTGAATAGGTGCCAGCGAAGCCCCCAGTGATTCGCACCGGCGCAATACCCCAGTGCTCCTCTTCCCTCCAGCTTCTCCTCCTCCTCCTCCTCCTTTTCCTCCTCCTCCCCATTCTCATCCTTAAACTCCTCCTCCTCCTCCCCCGCTTCCCTCCCCTATCCTCCTCCCTCCTCTCTCATTTGTCCTCCCTCTAAATGAATATCCTGATCGTCCCACCTCCAGACCAGACGTGTCTAGCGTTCTGCGGCCCAACCTGGAAACGAGAAGTTGTCCTGAGGCCCCCGTTAGCAAGCCCGTGTCTGACTTGGTGTGCCTACAGTCAACCCGTATCATAAGGATGCGAAATAAGGATGCAAAGGCCTTTGAGGCCCATGTTAACGTATTTCGAACGAGGTTGGCCAGCGAAAATCGCCAAGTATGGGCCGAAGGGGCAAGGATGCAAGGGTACCCTTGGGAAGGTTGCCCATCCATACTATGCTGGCTGACTGTACTGTGGGGGGGTAGCTGAGTATCTCGCCTGAGACTTCCTCACCACATACAACCCTGCAGCTTGAAACGCCCAACATCTATACGAATGGACGGCGATTGTGCTCCAAAACGGAGCTGTCGCTCTGGCGCCTCGCACATTCGCACTCAGAGTTCCCCACGTCCTCTCTGATCGAGGACGGTCGGTTTTCAAAGTGTGGCGCTCGCCATGGCGCCGCGCGCGTGCGTCCCAAGTTTCCCAAGCAACTACACGCAAATGGCAATACCTCGTCGTGGCTCTCGCCTTGGCGCCGCGAGCATTGGTCTTAAACACTTCCAGCGATTGGACCGATGGAGGACAACACACGTTCGACGTGGGGTTCTCGCTTGAGGCTTCTTTAAACTCGACGCTCGGGAAGAAAACATGCGCAGCAAATGCACGGAAGGAACACGGCCCCTCTCCAAACTGGGCCTCTCGCTTGACTCCAGTAGGCGGTGTGCTCCCATGTATTTCCTACTTCTTGTAGACAGAAGGTAGAGGGCGACCCCAGAGCAAGCCATGCTCTCGCTCGAACGGCAGGCCGATGATGTGCTTGTCCTCCTGGGGGTCGCTTCTCGTAGTGAGATAGGACGCTGGCTGGGACTTGTGGGATGGGAGGGTGTGTTGCAGAATCGCTGATGCATCTCGGGCTTGCTCTAGCCTTCCTCCTCCTCTTCCTCCTCCTCCTCCTCCTCTTCCTCCTCCTCCTCCTCCTGCTCCTCCTCCTCCTTCTCCTCCTCCTCCCCACTGTTCCCCCCCCCATCCCTCGAGCCCACCAAAGCACCCTGAAGCGCCTGAGAACCTGTAGTATTGAACCGTATCCTTCCTCCTTCTCCCGCGCCTCCTCCTCCCCTCCTTCCCCATCCCTGGTGTCGCCACTTTCCCTCTTCCCGCCCCCTCCTCTTCCGCCTCCTCCTCCTCCTCCTCCTCCTGCTCCTCCTCCTCCTCCTCCTCCTCCACCTCCTCCTACTCATCCTCCTCCCTCATGCTCCTCCTCCTTCCTTCTCGGTGTCGAGTTGCGCCTCATAGGGTGTCGTGGGCCGTGGGATATGGACGCCTTAATGCGCACTCCGAGATCACCTCGCTAATGCTTCTCCTGGCGTCGCAAGCTCTCGAACGCAGCCTAAACCCCTGCAGCTCTTCCTTGCAGTTGCGCAACGAACTGCGCGTGGAAGGCCTTGTCTTTCATCATGTCGGTCGACACCAGGAACGTCGTGCCGCATTACTTGTTGCTCCGCGTTCCCCTCTTTGCCCCGAACTGCAATGCCGCGTGATATCTGAGCGCGATCGAATCCCACTCTCGTAGTGCACTGCTAATGTCTCCAAGTCTGTCCATGGTATTCGCTGCCAGCGGATTGTAGAGTGCCAGTTTCATCGATGCGCATATCGAGAACACTGCAACCGCCATCCACCTGCCATGCCGTCCTGGCCCCCTCTCTGGCCCGTGCGATTGCTGGGCGGTAGTCGCGTGAGAGAGTTTCAATAACATCCTCTCTCCGTCGGTTCTCAAAGTCTCGAGCCTCCAACGCCGACTAGGAGGGGGAGGCAGAAGGAAGTCCAGGGCGCGCAGACAGCCGCGTCGCGACCGCGCGGGAGCCGCCGACGCCCAGAGCAGTCGGGCTCCTCGGGTCAGTCCGCCGCCCGCGGGCCGAGAGGCGCGGCGCGCGGCCTCTGCGCCCCGAGCCGCCTCCGGGCGCACCTGCGGCGCGCGCCCAGCGCGGGGGCGCTCCGCGACGATGCAGGAGGGGGAAACACACAAAGACACAATGATTCGCCGACTCGCAAGAGAACATGGGAAAATGTGGGCACTGGGGGTGGGGGGAGACGAAAACGCAGCAAAATATAAGAAAATACCGGGAATCATGTTACTCGGGTATATTTATCCGCGCGCCCCCGGGCCCCTCAACGATTCCCAGCGCGCCGCGAGGGCCCCTCGAGCACGGCCGAGCGGCCCCCCGAGGAGACGCGACGAGCCAGCCAAAGCGCCAGGACTCGTCGAGATACCCCCGCCGGGCCACAGCGCCGACCCCGGCGGACTGCGACGCGCCGCTGGGCCGCCGGCCGCGACGGCCCGACGGCGGCAGAGCTCGCGAGCGCGACTTCTCCGCGGCCAACGCGTCTCCGCGATCGCGATCGCACCGCGCCGAGGGGCGCGCCGGCTCGCGACCGCGAGTTGCGGCGCCCGCCGCCGCGAGGGCTTGCGCGCTCCACGTGGCCAGCGAGATGTCCCCCGCATACGGGCCCCGCGGCGAAGTGGTCGCGGCGGGGCCCGCCGTCCTCGCGGGGCCTTCCGACGGCGGGTTCGCAGCAGAAGCCAGCGTCGTTCTTGAATTGGGGCCGAGGGCGCGACGGAGTCGAGCAGATGGCAATGCTGAAACCGGCGCGACAGTCCGAGCCCGCCGAGAACGCGCGCGCTCCTGAGCAGTGGATTGGACAGGAAGTGGCGGGGGATGAGGCGTGGGATCGCGCAGGACATCGCGGGCGGCGGTGGTAGCGGCAAGTTGCGAACGAGCCTCCGCCGCGACATTGGCCGCGCAGGTCGCACCGACCAGAATCGGGAGGAATTTCAAGGCGACGACGACGGAGGGGAGAGGGCAAACAGGGCGCGATGCCGCCCAGGAGGCCCCTGGCGGGGGTCCGAGAATCGCATCGCAGGAAGGGGGGGGGGGGGGCATTCGCGCCCCCCCCCCCCGCCGCGATTCCTGAGCTTGCGACTAGACTCGGCGCAGCAGGCAAATCTTTGGGGACCTGTATCCGCGCGAGGTCCGCGCCGATCTGAATCGCGCTGCTGCGCGGCGCCTCCCGGACCGTCTGAACGTCGGCCACGCCCATCAAATATATGTGGTTGGGTGTGCAAAGCCAGAGCCATAGTTTAATCATTTTTGTGTGCGTGTGTGTGTGTGGTTTGTGTGTGTGTGTGTGGTTTGTGTGTGTGTGTTGTGTGTTGTTTATGTTCCATCCGGTGTGTAGTTTCGTGTTTTTTGTGTGTTGCGTGTGTTTTGTTCCTTTTTTTTGGGGGGGTGTTTCTTTTTATGTGGGGGGGATCTGCCGCGGTCGATCGCCCGGCGGGGTTCGACTGCCGCCCCGGCGCGGATCGCCCCTGCCAAAGTCCCCTCAAAAGGGGGAGCTTAGGCGGGGGCTTTTCCCGTAGGCGCCCCCGCTCGCCTGGGAGGGTGCGGGGGGTCCTGGATCGCCCGGGGGGGTTACCGGACGGGCCGACTCGCCCGGCGGGGGTCGGTCCGAGCGGTGGAGTCGCCCGGGGGGGTCTCCGCTGCTCAGTTCCTGCACGAGTCGCCCGGGGTGGTCTCGCGCGGGAACGGCCCTCGCGAATCTTCCGGCGGGGTTTCGCAGGGGCGAGGTAGCCCGGGGGGCGCCTCAGAGGACAGTGCACGGCGCGAAGGATTCACGCGAATCTTTCGCGGGACCCTCACGAATTTTTCGCGGGGGGGCTCGCTCATTTTTCGCGGGGGGCGCAACGGTCTGGACAGTCGCAGGGGGGGGGGGCAAGAAGAGAGGAGGAGAGGTCCGATACCAAAGCCTCGAGGGCCACCTCCGGGGCCGAGCGAATGACGGACAATTGGGGCAGGGGGCGGCTAAAGATATAGAAGGGGGGCGAAGGATAAGAGCCGGAGGGGGGCGCGCGCGGCGCACCGAGGAGCAGGAGCGGAGAGAAAGGGAGCTCTCCGGTTGATCACGCCAAGAAAAAGGCGAGGTTGATGACTAAATTAAGGCTCTGGCTTTGCACGCGCAACTGTGGGCCCGTCCCGGGGAGCGCCGGTGGCCCGTCTTGGCCAGCCGTTGCCGCGATCCCGGTCTGCGCGGTCTCAGCGGCGGCCTCGGCGAGCCGAACCCCGCCGCGCCGGAGAGGTGGGCCGTCAGCTGCTGGAAGACCTCGGCCTCGTCGATGCCGGCGCGGCCCCGGATGTCGACATTGGTCGCGGCCTCGAGAGCGGCCGCTCGACGGGGCCGCGGGCCGCGTCGACGGCGCAAGGCGGCAGGCTGCCGACGGGCAACGCATGGAACGGCGAATTGCCGTCCTCCGTGACGCGACGGCTTGCGTTGAAACTTTGTCGCCGTGTCAGGGTCCTCCTGCAACGTTGTGTCCATCGGGGCGTTCCAGACGTTCGCCGCTGTCTCTGAATGGGGCAGCGCCTTCCCAGAGGTGATGGAGATGAGACCGCCGCGCAACGGCCAGGCCTTGCACGCTGCGCCGGGGCGCGCGAGCTCGACGAGGAGGGCCGCGCGGGTCCGAGAACACCGCGTGGGGGCCGGAGAACGAGTCGGGGGGGAGCGCCGCGCTACGGAGACGAAGCATACGGAGCTCCTGGTCCAGAGTTGGGATGGCCCTGTCGCAGCGGATATCCACGGTGATGCGCGGGACCTCGGCAGCGTGGCCTGGGCCGCAGGTGATTCGGCCCATCGTCGCGCACCGCGTGTCAGAATCCAACGGGAAGCTGAAGACCAACGGGGGTACCATTGCAGGAATGTCCACCACGTACGTGGGCTTGAGGGGGAAGGGGGCCCCTCCCCGTTCAGCATTTCGGGAAGGCCCTTCGGGGGAGACGTGGAGATGGTGGAACTCGCCATGCAGAGCCGTGAGAGACGAGCTCCATGGGGTGCGACATGAAGTCCACCTGCCAGCGGAGGGCTGCCCAGTTTCCCCCCAAAACGGGATGCCACCAGAGATGCCGGGCGGCGTCGACCGAATGGCACCGAGGAGAAGTTTCCAGCGGAGTGATTCTACGGATGCGCTGCGGGAGTGAGCCGCCGCTGAAACGTTTCAGCATGTGTTCCCTGAAGCGGCCCAGCGCTGAAGCGTCGGTGGGGGCCCAGATGACGACTGGCACGGTCTGCAGCAAATCCCCAAAGGAGTCCTCCCCCTTCTCGGCCGCTTCGGCGAGACGCCGAGCTTCAGGGAGGGAGCGAACGCCATCATCGGCTTGCTCCCACAGACGTGGGGGTCCTGTGCCGAGCAGCACAGATCATTGCGTGGCGACGCGCTCCTGCGGCGACAGGGCTGTGTCGAGCACCGCGCAAAGGGCTCGTGACCCAAGCTCCTTGCACAGAGGGAGCCTGCTGGGTTTCAGTTTCAGTCGCTCCCTGCGCCAAACCGGCGAGGGAATTGGCGCAACCCTGGACGGCCAACTCCAGTTTCTCCTAGTAGGGGGGACCAGCTGCTTATCGCTCTGTGACCACCGCGGGCCCTCAGCAGCAGACGAAAGCAGCCGGGCAGTGTGGGCTCGCGACTCGAGCACGCCAGGCGTCGGCTCAGGTCCTTCCAACGGGTTGGGCCCTAAGGCCTGTCAGCAGTCGGACGAGGACGGGTCGTAGGCGAGGCCCCGCGATACCGCCATAAGGTCGCCGAAAGTCGCCAACGTGGGCGGTGCCGAAAGTGGCGGGCTATGCCCTGTCGCCTAAGCGGCGCGGCCACTGTCGATGCAACGCAAACTCTCCTGATCCCAACAGATCACCGAGAATCTCTTGTGGCAACGGCTAGGCCGCTGAGAACAGCTGGGGCACTGCAGCGACTGCTGGAACTGGAGCGGCTTCGGCGGCAGCCGCGGCGGCATCTGGCGCACCTGCACCCTCGTCGAGCGTCGAGGTCGGAATTGCTCAAGCTGAGGTTAGGATTAGGTCAGGCGTGCCCCACTACAGGGGGATTTGGGATGAAAAATTCAACATATAAAAATATTCAGAAATAGCAGCAAATAGTAGCACAAATCGTTTCCAGACCATTTCTGTGAAAGGACATTCCCGCTGTAAAGGGACAGGCCCAACTGAAGGTCAAGGAGTCCTGGGTCATGCCCGTGCTACCGTCGTCGAGGCCCAGGCCCTGGTCGGACGGCGGGGCCGCAGCAGCGCCAAAGCCCGGAGCGGGAAGGCCTGGCGGCAGCGGCGGCCTGGCCGCCGCAACGGCGGCGTCCGCGGCGCCGGGGAAGCGCCTGGCCGCAGTAGGAAGGCACCAACTATACACCAACACCGATCCTGGCCCAGGATCACCCTGGGCCCAGGATCGGTGTATACGCCCTCCTGCCTTGGGCAAGAAGGCATATACACCGATCCTGGGCCCAGGGTGATCCTGGGCCAGGATCGGTGTTGGTGTATAGTTGGTGCCCTCCGACGCAGGGCGGGCAGCGGCCCAGCTCGTCGGCCGAGGCGGGCCGCGCGCCGAACAGCGGGCACACCTCACGAGTGCACGCCATCGCAGACAATGGGTCGGAGAGGGGAGCCTGAGAAGGATGAAGTGTGGTGGGGGGAGCCTGCGTGCGCCCTGTGCGCGGGCACTCGAGCCCCTTGAGCCAACCATCCAGTTGACAAAAATGAGTTTAAGAGTCCCCACGAGCCTTGCGCAATACGTGCGGGGCAGGAGTATGCGGACAACTCACCCAGCGTTCCACCATGCGGGGGATTTGAGCACACTGAAAAATGTGACGCGGCGCATACAACAATAATCACCAAATTGCACTTCGCACCCGGGTCGAGAGAGACCACCAGAAGGCTCTTTCTGGAAAGAGGGGCCACCACAGGCCCTCGCACCTAAACGAGGGACCATCACAGACGCTGGCACCCAAATTATTCAAGCTGGGAGCCTCCTGGACTTCATTGCTTTGTTGGTTAATTGCGTGCGTAGCATGCCCTTTCCTTGTCCCTCATTTGTTTGGAAGACACCCCCAAAAAAACACATAAACTTTTGGAGGTCCTCGCGGATTTGCTGGGCCAGCAGTGGACCCCCTCCCCACACCCTGGCGCGTGGAGCGTGGGAGGCGTGCCCATCACCGACTCAGGGAATCCGCGCGCCTCCGGAGATTCAGGATGATGCAGCGCTTTGGCTCTCGGTCCTCCCTCCTCCCTCCCCCTCCTCGCCCCACCTCCCCCCCTCGCCCCACCCCCGACCCCCGGCCCCCCCCTCCAAGACCGGAACCTGGACCTCTCCACGGGTGCGCTCCGGCCAGAATTCCGAGGCGGGTCTGGCCGTTGACGCGAGAGCGGCCCAGGAGGCCCAAGGGCACACGAGCTACCAACGAGCTCGATGCTCGGTCCTCGACCTCCCAAGCCCTGCCTCCTGCAGACGTCTCCGAGACATCCCACTCGACTCCCTCCTCGCCCGATCCGTCATTAGCCGTCCCTCGGCTCAGGCTGCCGAGGGCTGACGTTCATCACCTGTCCGCCCGCCGCTCGCTCAGCTGCGAGGGCGGTGCACAGGTCGTGCGACTGCGCCCATGGAAACCAGAAAGAGAGAGAGAGAGAGAGAGAGAAAGAGAGAGAGACAGACAGACAGACAGACGGACGGACGGACGGACGGACGGACACACAGTCAGTCAGACAGACAGACAGACAGACAGACAGACAGACACACAGACAGACAGGCAGGCAGACAGACAGACAGACAGACGGACAGAGAGAGACCCGGGACCCTCCCCAACGGCGCCGCCTTGGCTGGCCCGCGGCGGCGGCATCGCCTCCGGAAGCTCGTCCTGCGGCGGCGGCGGCGGCGCACCCGCGAGGACGCCGCACGTGCCGCTGGGGGCCCGGGCCTCTGCGGGCGCTGTGGCTGCGCGCGCCCTGAGCCGGAGCAGCCGCGGAGGGAGCGGGGAGCCGAGAGGGAGGAGCAGCAGCAGGTGAGCGTTTTCTTTTTCGGCGCTTCGGCAGTGGGCGGCAAGGGGGCGGGCGAGGGGGGGCGGGTCTGGCTCCAGACCTGCGCTCAGTGCGACTGTTTTCAGGAGTGCGGCCTCTGGGGGAGACGCCATCCGCTCGAAACAGGCGCCAAAAAACAGCCAAGATCTGGGCTATGGGGGGGGGGGGGGAGGGGGGCTTGGGGGCCCGCGCCGATCGGCAAAACAATGAAAAAAAACGATCGCCAGCAGCAGCAGCAGCAGCAGCAGCAGCAGCAGCAGCAGCAGCAGCAGCAGCAGCAGCAGCAGCAGCAGCAGCCGAGGGGGTCGGACGAGGCAGCGAAGCAGGAGGGCGATCCTTCCGCGGCAAGGGCCTCCAAGATCTGCCCGAGATCTGCACCCACGCCCGCTGCGGCCTGCCCTCCGCCCTCCTCTTCCCCGCCCGCGGCTGCCGCCCGAGACCCGTATTCGGCGCACGAGCCTGCTCGGCGGCCGAACTGGCTCAGACGCCGAACGGGGCCTGGGCATCGCTCGGACGTCCATTCCCTGTGTTTTTTTCGGTTTCGTGCGTGGGTTTGTCGCCAAATCATCAAGGATGCTCCTCGATGGTCCTCGCCGAAGGATGCACACGTCCGAGCGATGCCAAGGGGCAGCATGAGGATGAGCCCTGGCAACGGGGGGGGCGGCAGGGCGACGGCTGCGGCGCGCAGGCGGACCGGCGGCGAAGGCTGCAGCAGCGGCGCCTGCTGCGGGGCTGCCTGCTGCGTCGCGCTGGGGCCTGCGGCGTGGGCGCCAGGAGCCGCGCGGGGGGGGGACGGGCCGACTTCAGCCCGCGCGGTGCGGCCGTGGCCGAGATGGGCGTCACATGGTGTCTACTTTTTGGCAGAAACTCAGGACTGGTAATAGGTGGCATGCATGTGGGATCCTCTGCCTCGCTTTGACATGCGATGAGGCCTTTTCTCAACTAGCGACGGCGACACCTGGAACTCAGTGTGCTTCCCGCGTATCACCTCGAGGGATCTGTGACTACCGCGCCGTTCCAATACGTAGTGACTGAGCTTACCGTAATTCAACGTTTGGAAACCCGTATATTTGTAAGTTTGCGTTCCTGGGCCGCCGTCTGTGCAAAATTTGCAAAATTTACGTTCATGGTGATCACGACGACTGGTTGCTCGTTCGCCGTCTGTGCAAAAATATTGAGGGCGAGCGGTTTTCAACATGCTGCTCTCGCCACAGACACGCGAACATACGGCCACATGTTTCCCACTGGTTCACGAATGGAGGGCGGGTAGTTTTCGAAATGTAGCTATCGCCAGAGCGATGCGCACATTCGTTGACAAAGCTCCAGACATATTCACGGATAGAGCGCAGGTGGTTTTCACAATGTGACTCTCGTCTTGGCCCCGCGCGCATTCGTCTTCACAGTTTCCAGCGCATGCACGGACGGAAGGCGATGGCGACGTGTTTTCAAAATGCGGGCCCCGCCGTGCACCGTGCTGAACGCACGGATGGAGGACCAGAAGCTTTTTGAAATGTAGCTCTCGCACAAGCGCCTTGCATACTCCGAGTTTCTTAATAAGCGTCGGGGGGGCGTCACCCCCGCCGACAGCCCCACATCGACCCCCGTCGCGGGCAGCCGCCGCGCGCCAAAGGCGCTCCGACCCCCGTCGCGGCGCGACGACGAGGCGAGGGTGACCCCCGTCGGAGGGGTACCCCACACGCTGACGAAGAAGCCCAGAGCATCAATCCCTTTGCAACCCCACGGAAAGCTTCACGCATGGAGCGCGGGTGGCCTTCCCGTGGCCGTCGCTCGAGCGCCGCGCACAGTCGTCTTTGAGCCCTGCTCGGCGGACACACGCGGACGCAGGGCGGGTGACTTGCCAATGGTCCGCGCAGCTCCTGCAAATGGTGGAAGTGAAAGTACGCGGTGCTGACTCCTCCTCCTCTTCCTCCTCCCTCCTCCTCCTCCTCCGCCCTCCTCCTCCTCCTCCTCCGCCCTCCTCCTCCTCCTCCTCCTCCTCCTCCTCCTCCTCCTCTGCTCCTCCTCTCTCCTCCTCCTCCTCTCTCCTCCTCCTCCTCCTCCTCCTCCTCCTCCTCCTCCTCCTCCTCCTCCTCCTCCTCCTCCTCCTCCTCCTCCTCCTCCTCCCTCAGAGCCGTGGCTCCCGCCCCGCACCGCGGACGTTCGGCTCCACAGCTCCCGGCGGCCGCGCGGACGGAGGGCGGGCGACTTGCCCACCTGCGCCCCTCGCCCCTCCGGCGCGCACGCCCGCCTCGGGCGCTGCGGACTTCCGCCAGGCTTTCGCTTGCGAAGCTGCCCTCGATTCACTTCCGCCAGCCTCAGCCGAATCGGATAGAGGTCAACCCTTCGATTCCTCGGCGACGCGACCTTCTTGGGGCAGCATGAGAATTGCTGCCTGCTTCGGATTTCGAACCGGCGGTGACGACGAGGACCCCCCCCCGTAGGCCCACAGGGAAGCCCAAGCGCCCAAACTCCTCTCCCGCGCCCCCCCCTCTTCCCATTCCCCCTCGTCCCTGCCGGCCGAGCCGGGCGGCTCGAAGGCGCCGGCACGGGGCGCTCAGAAGGGAGAACACAGCGCCGCAGAGACCCCACGGCTGGAGCTCCTGACCCCATCAGTGTGCGGGACGGTTCGGCCTGGACCGTGTGAAGGTCTCCTGAGCAGGGACCGACCGTCACTGGCAATTCTATAGGCCTACCACGCAGTGTTCTGAGAATCCAAGCATGTTCTAAGGACAAAAGCGATGCACTTGGAACATAAGCCCGATGTGCTAATACACGACAGGCTCAGCCAGAAAGGTTCTCCAATCAATATTTTGTGCCTGTAGGCGAGCCAGGACGCTTCGACATTGCTCGAGTCTCCAAGCCCCACCAGAAGGAGCCCGTAGAAACCTTTTTCCGGCCCCCGGCATGTCGGAGAGGCCTTCGCCGCTCGAGCCCGATCGCTCGAGCCCGGCCGCCCAAGGGCCCGCGTCCCACCTCCTCCTCCTCCTTCTCCTCCTCCTCCTCCTCCTCCTCCTCCTCCTCCTCCTCCTCCTCCTCCGCCTCCTCCGCCTCCTCCTCCTCCTCCTGCTCCGACCTCCTCCTCCTCCTCCTCCTCCTCCTCCTCCTCCTCCTTCTCCTCCTCCTCTCCTCCTCCTCCTCCTCCTCCTCCTCCCTCCTCCTCCTCCTCCTCCTCCTCCTCCTCCTCCTCCCCTCCTCCTCCTCCTCCTCCTCCTCCTCCTCCTCCTCCTCCTCCTCCTCCTCCTCCTCCCCCTCGTCTTCTTTTTTCTTCCTCCTCCTCCTCCTCCTCCTCCTCCTCCTCCTCCTCATCCTCCTCCTCCTCCTCCGACATCCGACGCCGCGACTTGTTCGGGCCGCTGGCCCCCAAAGTTCTCGACCCCCTCCCCCCCGGAACCGTTCACCCAAGGTCAGCGCCCCTCTAACGTTCAGTCGGGCCTGTCCCTCGACAAGAGGAATACTGAAACGTACAAGACAAAACCCAACCATCCTGCGGTGTTGAGTCCTCGTTTTGAAGAGACGGTCCCCGCGTTCCCTCCTTCCTTCCTCCCTCCCCCCCTCCCACCTCCTCCCCCCCTCCCTCCCTCCTCTTCCCTCCCTCCTGCTTCGTGGCCGCATAAAACAGTTCCACCGAAGCCCTCACTGGGACCGTCCGCGTGCGTCACAGAACACCCAACTTGGCATTTTCACCTGCCCAGTAAAGCGTTTCGTGGCCCCATAAGGAGCTCCACCGAAGCCCCAGTGCCACCGTCCGCATGCGTCTAGGAACACCCAACATGGCATTTTCACCCACCCGGTACAGCGTTTCGTGGCCCCATAGAGAGATCCGCCGAAGCCCCCAGTGGGACCGCCCGCGTGCGTCCAGGAACACCTAAATTTCCATATTCACCCACCCAGTACAGCGCTTCGTGGCCCCATAAGGAGCTCCACCGAAGCCCCCACTGGGACCGCCCGCGTGCGCCCCGGAAGCCCAATGTGGCATTTTCACCTGCCCAATGCAGCGCTTCGTGGCCCTATAGGGAGCTCCACCGAAGCCCCCAGTTGGACCGCCCGCATGCGTCCCAGAAACCAAATTTGGCATTTTCGCCCACCCAGTACAGGTGGCCCCCCATAAGGCTCTACCGAAACCCCAGTGGGACCGCCCGCATGCGTCCGGGGAGCCCAATTTTGCATTTACGCACGCAGTACAGCGTTTCGTGGCCCCGTAAGGAGAGCTCCACCGAAGCCCCAGTGGGACTGTCCGCGTGCGTCCCAGACGCCCAATTTGGCGCTTTCGTGGCCCCCCCATAAGGCTCCACCGAAGCCCCTCAGTGTGGCCGCCCGCATGGGTCCCGGAAACCTAATTTGGGATTTGCACACACCCAGTACAACGCTTCGTGGCCCCATAGGGAGTTCCACCGAACCCCCCAGGTTGGACCGCCCGCATGCGCGCCGCCCCACCCACCCAACTTGGCATTTTCACTCGCCCAATACAGCGTTTCGTGGCCCCATATGGAGCTCCAGCGAAGCGCCCGCATGCGTCCGGGAAACCCAATTTGGCATTTGCACATGCCCAGTAAAACGCATCGTGGCCCCAAATGGGGGCTCCACCGAAGCCCCCAGTGCAACCGTCCGCACGCGTCTCGGAACACCCAACTTGGCATTTACACCACCCACTGCAAATTTTCGTGGCCCCATAGGGAGCTCCACCGAAGCCCCCAGTGCCACCGTCCGCATGCGTGCCAGACGCTCACTTTGGCATTTTCACCCACCCACTACAGCGCTCCGTGGCCCCATAGGGAGCTCCACCGCGTGGGACCGCCCGCATGCGTCCCAGACGCCGAATTTGGCATTTTCACCCACTCACCACAGCGCTTCGTGGCCCCACAAGGAGCTCCACCGAAACCCTCACTGGGACCGTCCGCGTCCCAGAATACCCAACTTGGCATTTCCACCTGCCCAGCAAAGCGCTTCGTGGCCCCCTGGGGAACTCCACCGAGTGGGACCGCCCGCATGCGACTCGGAAACCCAAATTGGCACTTTCACCCACCCAGTACAGCGTTTCGTGGCTCCACAAGGAGCTCAATCGAAGCCCCCAATGGGGCCGCCCGCGTGCGCTCGGGAAGCCCAATTTGGCACTTTCGCCCACCCAATACAACGCTTCGTGCCCCCACAAGGAGCTCCATCGTAGCTCCCAGTGGTGCCGCCCGCATGCGCCCCAGAAGCCCAATTTGGTAATTATTCCCACCCACCCAGTACAAAGCTTCGTGGTCCCATAGGGAGCTCCACCGAAACCCACAGTGGGATCGCCCGCGTGCGTCCCGGAAACCGCCCAACTTGGCATTTTTACTCGCCCAGAACAGCGCTTCGTGGCCCCAAAGAGAGTTCTACCGAAGCCGCCAGTGCTACCGCCCGCATGAGTTCGTCCCCACCCAGTGCAGCGCTTCGTGGCCCCATAGGGAGCTTCACCGAAGCCCCCAGAGGGACCGCCCGCATGCGACCCGGAACACCCAATTTGGCGCTTTCACCCACCCAGTACAACGCTTCGTGGCCCCAAAGGGAGCTCCACCGACGGCCCCAGTGCTACCGCCCGCATGCGTTCCCCCCACCCAGCGCAGCGCTTCGTGGCCCCTTCGCCAAGATAATTTTTCGTCCAAGGTCCGCCTGCAGGGGAACATACCCGACTTGACTCAGACAGGGGCTCCACAGACGGGTACATTTGGCCAGTGGCCCGGCGAACCCAACCCTCCCCGATGCGGGCAACGCTGCAATGCCAGAAAAAAGGCTCTTAACCGGCAACTTTCGGCAACTTCCCAAAGCACCCGTTCGCGAGTAACCCGTGACGGTGCCGGCACACCCCGGGTCGTCCTCTGCCCGCCCCGGGGCCCGTTCCGACCGCCTCTCTGCGGCCCCAGGCGGCGGAGAGCACGACGAGGCGCGAGGGCCCTGGGCGTGCATGGGAGGGGCCGGCCGGTCGGCGGGCGGGCGGGCGCCCTCGTACGGGGCCGCCGGCGCGTGCTGCGGCTGGTGCGGCGTGCCCCCGTGGCCTGCCCGGGAAACTTTAGGGAGAGGGCTCCTCTTCCTCGTCCTCCTCCTGCCGCTCCCGCTCCTCTCCCTCTTCCTCCTCCTGGGGGGGGGGGGGTGCAGCGGAAGGAAGGCGAAGGAGGAGGGGGAGAGGAGGAGGAGGGGGAGGAAAAGGAAGGGGATGCTGCTTGGCTCGGCCCCGAGGACCCACGAGGGAAGGGCCGCCCAGATGCGGAAGGTGACGAGACCGCTCCCTGGACCAGTGCTGATTGGGCAGAATAGCCGCTGTCGCCTGGGTAGTAGCCGCCCGCGCAGGCTGGCGGCTGGCCCCAGGGCGACGGCGCGCCGCCGGCGCCTGCGGGGGGGGGGCCGCGCCCGCGCCCGCGCGGCCACAACCGCGCTTCGGGCGGCACTGGGCCTGTGGTCGCTGTCGCCGCCGTCGCCGCCGTCACCGCCACCGTCGTGATCCTCGGCGTCGCCGTCCTCCTCGCGCCCTTGCTCCTTCGCTCCCCTGGCTCCTCCTCCCCCTCGCCCTCTCCCTCCCCCTCCCCCTCCCCCTCCTCCTCCTCCTCCTCCTCCTCCTCCTCCTCCTCCTCCTCCTCCTTCTCCTCCTCCTTCTCCTCCTCCTCTTCCCTCGCTCCTCCGTCCTCGCTCCTCCTGGAAGGGTAGAAGAGGCAGTGGAGGAGGACATGGCAGGGCAGGATGAGGACGAGCCGTCGTTGTCTCCCAGAAAGGGGGTAAGGAGGGGAGCAGAAAAGGAAGAAGAGGAGCGCAATTCCCTGGGGGTATGACGCATAAAGGGGGACAGCCGGATTATGGGGAGGAGTTGGATGATGGTACCCACCCCAACATCCCCATCCTCATCCTCCTGCAACTTGTCATGCTCCTGCTCCTCTCCGTGTGCCTGTCGAATGTGCCCTCATTCTCCTCCTCCTGTTCGTCTCTTTTCTCCTCCTCCTCCTCCTCCTCCTCCTCCTCCTACTGCTGCTGGTTACCGTCCTTCTGCTACACATACCGCCCGTCTTCATCGGGTTGATGCTCCTCGTCATCGCCTCTTCGGCCGATTCCTCCTCCTGCTCCTTCTTCTCCGCTCCCTGTCCCTCTTTCCTCCTCCTCCTCCTCCTCCTCCTCCTCCTCCTCCTGCTCCTGCTCCTCCTCCTCCTCCTCCTCCTCCTCCTCCTCCACGCGCCCCCTACCCCCTCCCCCACGTTCTCCCCCAAACAAGCGCCGCATTCGACCGACGTCCAGCGCGAACGACCGCCGTTTGGAGCGTTCAGCGGAACGCCAGCTGGACTACGAGGGCGGGCGAGGCGAGTCTCGCTCGCCTCCCAGCGGCTCAAGGACCCAGTCCGCGCCTCCTGCGTCCACGCGCAAGTCAAACTGAGCAACCCCCTCTGGTACTCCCGGGCTCCAGGACGGCCAGGACAAGCGTCCGCGCGACAGGGATCCCAGCGGGCGGCCCTCGGCGCTCCGCGGGAGCTCCCGGGCCAGATCCTCGGCGCCCCCTGGAAGCTCCGGAGCGGCCACGCGGGTACCCCGAAGCTCGCTTCCGGGCGCCCCTTCCGTGGACCCTCCCGGGCACGCCCGCCAGGCGCGGCGCCCGGGAGCGTCCACGAGCTTTCCCAAGCACTGCCCAGCTGTCGCTGGGGTTGGGTCAAGCGTGCCCCCCTGCGGGCGGATTGTGGGCGGAAGCGAAGCCACAGATGCTCGAACGTAGCCAACAATTGTCAACAGTCCTCCCCAGACCATGTTTGGACTACTTTTGGGTATCGTGTGGAGGGACACGCCCGACTTCATGCTGGGGCGCTCCGCAAGCATTGGAGAGACACCCCGGCTCCATTGGAGCGCTGCTCCCGTCCTGCATGAGCCGACAGGGTACGCTGGACCCCCCCGCTCGAGCTTCCGCCTTCCGCCAGCGCGCACGCCGAGCGGCGAGGCACTGCGAGCCGCGGAGCGAGACCCCCGCGCCGAACATATGGCGGGCGACACGGCGATGCTCCCGCCACCGCTCCTGCGAGCTCTGCCTTCCCCCTCCCGTCAAAGTCGACGTCGCGCAGCGAGGCGCCACCGACCGCTGGGCGAGGCTCCCGCGGATGCAACGCAGCTGCGCCACGTCGCGCGAGGCGACGCGCTGCCTCGATCGCCTTGGCGCCCTGGCATGGCCCCGCCCGCCCGCACGTGACGCGTCGAGGCGCCACCGGCCGCGGAGCGAGCCTCTCAGCTCGCGCGCCTCGGCCTCGCGCGCCAGAGTGCCGCTCGCGCCACAGGGCGCTCAGAGAGGGTGTCCCCCGCCTGGCTTAGGCGAGCCCGGTTTGGGGGGGGGGGCTGGGGTCTGGGCAGCCCGACCGCGCTCTGAGCACTCCCACCCCGGAACATCCTACGTGGTGGGGTCCGCGCAGGCCCCCGCCCTGCCTCCCCCCTCAATGACCTCCTCCTCCTCCTCTTCCTCCCATTCCACCAGCTCCTGCTTCCTGCTCCTGCTCTTGCTCCTGCTCCTCCTCCTCCTCCTCCTCCTCTTCCTCCTCCTCCTCCGCCTCCTCCTCCTCCTCCGCCTCCTCCTCCTCCGCCCGCCCCTCCGCCTCCTCCTCCTGCTCCTCCTCCTCCTCCTCCTCCTCCTCCTCCTCCTCCTGCTCCTCCTGCTGCTCCTCCTCCTTTTACCCCCCCCCTCTACTTCCTCCTGCTCGTCATGTTCTGAGCTCTCCCGCCGTGCCCCCTCCCCGCCAGCAGCCGGGACTTCGGGACGTGTCATGGGCAGTGGCGGCACCCCTCTCGCCTTGCCGCCCTCGAATCCCCCGCCCCCCCCACGCTTCACGCCACGGCTCCCCTCACTACCCTCCCCTTTCTCTCACACGCCCTCCCTCCTCCCTCGCCCTGCACCCCCCTCCTCCTGTCTCCTCCTATCTCCTCCTCTCTTCTCCCCCCTCCCAATGACATTGCTGGACCAGGGGGGGGCCTTTGTGGGTGCACTTAGAGTGCGAGGCCCCCTCCTCCTGTTCGCCACAGCCTTGCTCGTGCTCCAGGCGCCGATGGTCGCGCCGCAGGCGAGCAGTGCCTCACAGGCCACGGAGCGCGGTCGCAGGCCGGAGCCTGCGCGGCCCATCGCAGCACATACGAGACATCAAGCTATGTGTGCCCAGCGCGGTGCCGGGCGTCATCGGGGGGGGGAAGCCGAGCCGATCACTTCGCGGTTATTTGCCTGCGCCGCACCACGTATGCCTGCGCACACCACGAAGCGCCTGCGCGCACAAGGGTGCGCTTGTGACCATCAGGCTGCGATGGAAACCAGGCGCTGCCAGTACCATAGTAGCCTTTGCACGAGCGGCGCGGTGGACTCAACAGCAACTACGCTGGACCCTGCCAGTGCCATGATGGCCTGTGAACACCTAAGCCTTCGAGTGCAACTGTAGCTTGCACACGCCGCAATTCGCCGGCCCAACGGGCCAGAGGCGTGCTACGATCTCCGGTAACAAATTAACTAGATTCTAGTGGCGGCCCCTGGGGGATTCCGGAGCGAAAAGTATCCCAGGTAACTCCCGGCAAGTCCGGCCCAAAGATGCCGGATCTCTTGGGCGCGGGCCTGGGGGGCCTCTGGAACCGTCCAGGAGCGGCCCAATGAGTCGACAAATAGGTGGCAAGGCCTTACGGCCTGAAGCCAACAGCGTCCCAAGGCGGCCGAAGATGGCCTCACGATGGCCTTCGATGCCCTCAACACGCCCGTCGAGGCTTCCAAGAGGCGTCCCAAGAGGCGCAAATCATTGATTTTCCTTAGGTTTTGGGGTGTGTTCAGCCTTCTCGCCTTTTCGGCTTGCCGATGCTCCAAGAGGACCCAAGAGGCCTCCAAGACCGCCCCAACACAGCCCAAGAGGCGCCCAAGATCGCCCAAGAGGGCGCCAAGACGGTCCCAAGAGGGGCCCAATAGGGGGAACACAAACCACCAAGTCAAGACTTCCGCCCCAAGAGGCCCCCAGGAGGCCCCAAGAGGCCCCCAAGAGAGCCCAGGAGGCCACCTGGAGGCCCCACGAGGCCCCAAAAGAGACACCTTACCCTGAGCACCACGGTAACTTGTCAACTCCGCAACCTCTCTGTGAACACCACGGCGCGCTTGCGATCGCATTGACGGCGAGGGGAGCCGCACCGTGCCAGTACCACAGGAACTGCAAGCATCACCTGTACGCACAAAGGTATGACACATCTTGTCAGGTGAACGTTTTCTTCTTCGGCGTTTCGACATTGGGCGGAAGCGGGGGGGAGGGGGGGGTCTAGCTCTGGACCTCTGCCTAGTGCGACTGCTTGCAACGGTGCGTTCCATGGGGGACGCCGAAAACAGCCAAGCTCGACTCCATCATGGGGGGGAGGGGGGGGGTGCGAGGGTCCGCGCCGATCGGCAAAACAATAAGACAACGATCACCAGACAATATCGCATTAGACTGCGAGCACCATGCTATGACAATATACGCGCGGGTGTCACAATCGCACGCGACTGCCACAGAATACATGATAGCAACAGGATAGACTGCGAGTGCAACCAAAGCCCCGTCGATGCCACGAGCTGTTTGAGACCCCTGGACGGCGAGGGAAGCTGTAACCCGCAAGTGTCACAATAAAATGCGAACGCTGCGCGCGCGTGCTCATCGATTTGCCAGACCCTGCCAGTACCTCAATGGCCTGCGAGCGCCCAACAGGCTTGCAAGTATCATAGCTGCCTGCGACCGCCACACTACGCCTGCGAGAACAACGACGTTCCTGAGAGCAACGCGATAACGAGCACCCCGACGTGTTCCGTGCGCCACGATGCGCTTGTGACCACAAAATGGCCAGGGAAGCCGAACCATGCCAATACCAACATTGCTTGCCAACACAACGGTTTGCCTCCGACTGAAAACTCTGCGACCGCCACTGTGCGATTGCGAACACCACAGAAAGCCTGCAAACACCAAGATAACCTGCGAGCTCTTCCACATGCACGCGAGCACCACAATGTGCTTGCGACTACCAGGCAGCGATGTGCTTGGAACGTGCCAAATCCACAAGAAAATGCGAGCACCACGGTATGCACAACAGCGCAGTGAATTCTGTTATCGCAAGTCGCCAACACCACAATATACCATGCTAGTGCCACACTGGCATGTGAGTGCCGCAATTTCACAATAGTCTGCGAGCGCCACAACACCCCTGTAAACTCCACCAAGCTGCGAGGGACGCAGGAAGTACCGGAATAGCCTGCGAACGCCACGCGCATGCACAACAGTAAGCCAATCCTTGCAGATACCACGGTAGCCTGCGAGAGCACAGGATATGCTTGCGCGTGGCCCCACATATGAACAAGATGTGTACGCTTGTGCACCAGTGGGCGCGAACGGCTAGTGCGTGGTACAATGCACCAGAGGCTTGGGCAATCACAACACACTCAAAGTCGAGCACACCGCAGCGTATTCATGGGTGCTTCATGGACGAATGGAACCTGTGCGCATGAGAAACGTGCGACATGCTGCGTACACCACAGAGCACGTGACCAACACAAACCTTGCACAATTATACCACCACGGGTCCGTGTACATCACGCGGCTGCGTGCACCGCAAGCTTGCGTGCACCACACGCCTGCTTGCGCGCAAGCGAAGGAGAATCTGCGCGTGTGCAACGATTTACCAGGAAGGATCAGCACCCAAGCTCGATATCAACAATGTGTTCTGACAACGATGGTGGGCAGGGCAGCATGCGTCTGTTGTTTGCTGGGTGGGTGGGTTGCAATCTACATGACCCGCGCTATGTGCCCTCCACCAAACAATGAACTCGACCCCCACCGTCCCCAATGGCCGCACGCGCCCATGCCCGCGGGGGGCGCAGCGGGCACCGCAGCCGCCGCCGTAGGCGCCGCTTGGGTCATCGCCGTCTGGCCCTGCGGAAGGAGGAGCGGCAGGAACAGGAGACGGAAAATGAGGAGGAATAAGGAGAAGAAGAAGAAGCATGATGCAGGACACGGAAAGCAGGGGTTGGGGCAGGGGCCAGAGCAGGGTCAGGACTAGAAGACCAGAAGGACGAGCAGGAGAAGGAGAAGGAAGGGGCAGGTACCGATCGCCCATGGCATCTTCACTTTCTGGGCATTCAAGTCACTGGCCTGGCGGGTGCACGCTAACCAATGTCATTCAAATGGGTATGCTCGGAGGCATCCTGGGTGTAATCGAGGTGGAGCGGGGGCAAGGCGGGGTGGCAGTGAGCCGGCAGTGGTGCTGGAGCATCGGGCCCGGCATAACCCCTCCTCACGCGAGGGTTCAGCGACCATCAGCATAGACTTCGGTGTCAATCCAGGGCGGCCCTTGTAGAAAAGCGTGTGCGCTCGCTGGTCACATACCAAGTCAGGTCTGCTGTGCACTGAGCAGCCTTTTGCATGTATGCGTGGCTTAAGGCTGTTCACGTGCTGCTTCCGAATAGCAGGTGAAGCCGTGGTCCCGTCCCATTCTAATTACCCACATGCTTCTTGACGAGATCTTCGGCGACGCCGTGGCCAACATGCTGTTTCTGGCGTCGTGCTAGAGGCTGCCAGTGCTATGACAGGCAACTCTTGTTAGCTCTGCATTCGAAGGGGTATGATCTCCCGGCCAATGAGCTTCCAATGCGAACACCCAATGCTTGGCGACAGCTTGCGGCATTCTGCCCTTCTCAAAACTTCCTCATTGCTGGCTAGGGAGCGTACGCCAGAAGTGTGAGGGCACCTTCCCGCGGAAAACGACAGGAGAACATGTCCAGCCACCGCAAGCCGAACTAAAACCGACGACGTTGTGCATTACGTCGCAACTCCAATGATCCGCCACCGTGACTCCTGTCAAGGGGAACTGGGACACACAAATAAATACACACAAATAAAAATATCCCCCATATTTTTCAATATTTTCTGGGTTTTTGTCTTCCCCACCACTTCCCATATTTTCCTATATTTTCCTGGGGATCGACGATTAATTGTGTCTGTGTGTTTTTTCCCCTCCTGATCCTGGCGCGTTGAAGCGTGGTGGGATGCTTGAAATGCTGCCTGACGGGGCTCTTGCGTGCTGATACAGGGGCCCCCGCTCGCCGATCTGGATCCGGTTCGCTGGGCAACCTGGTCCACGTTGTTCTTCGGAACGTCGGCCTGCTCATCCCAGTGCTCGGTCGTGAATTGTAAATGATTTCGCTCCCCTTCACCATACATGCTTCTGCTGAGCATGTTTTCAACAGCAAGGGGTTTACCATCGACTCATCAGTACCAGCCCGTAGCTTTGACCACTGGTAACCGTCCATACTCCAGCAGCGGCCCGACACTCTATACACTCCCTCATGCCTTCATGACTAACTCTCAGCGCCACTTTCACGCAAATGAAGTTTCCACCGTAGTGCGCACCTTCGCAAACATTGGTGAACCTGGCTGGGTTGAGGTTGACCCATGTATCTCGGACTTGAAGGAGGTTTGCCCCAGGCAGCGGATCTTCGGCGGCGGCGGGGGCTGATGCAGCGGCCATTGATGCTGCCATGAACCCCGCCCTTTTACTATGCAAATCCTGAACGTGACGACGAAATGGTTTCCACCGTGGGCCTAATCGAATTCTCCACTCATCAACTCTTGAGCTAACAGCTACGGTCGACGTCCTGACTCTGCCGAACTCAACTTCTCGCCGAGTCGCGACCGTACATTATAAGACCTCTTTCTCGTCGCCCTCCTCCTCCTCCTCCTCCCCCTCCCCCTCCTCCTCCTCCTCCTCCTCCTCATCCTCCTTCTTCTTTTTCTTCTCCTTCTCCTCCTCCTCCTCCTCCTCCTCCTCCTCCTCCACCTCCTTTTCTTTCTCCCTCTCGGCATCGCCATCTGGCGCGTTGTTGTGCGTCTCTTCCGCCGTCTCCCTCTCCACCTTGTACCCGCCCCCTCCGCCAGTCCCCCTCTGGGAAGACCGCTGCTTCCCACTGGCTGACACATCGATGCGATAACGGCGATGTCAGTAAAGGATGTTTCTGGGCGCCCCGCGCCCTCAAGAAATTCCCTCGGGCCAGACGGCAGCGGCGCGCAGGCGCAGCGGTGGCGGAGTGAGGCGGGCGGCGGCACGCTGCTCTGCGGCACATACTGACAAAATCACTCCTCCAGAACTTCATAACGTTGAAAAAAAGAAAGAAAGTCATCACCCTCACGAGAATGATGTCATTCAGGCTGGGCGGATCTGAAGCCTTGATGCGTTGAGAACCTCCATGCTATTCGTGGCTGCGTGCTCGATCTGATGCATCTTGGTCTCCAGATTCTCCCAGCGACCCTGGATCGTACTCACTTCCTTCGAATCCTCCAGCCACGACGTACGAGAATTTATATTCTCAACAACGTCCTCTGGGTTCTCGATGCGTTTGGTGATGCTGGGGGCCGTGGGGTTCGAACCCGGACCCTTGTGATCACCGCTGCGCTCGGCGCCAGTCTCGCTCAGAGATGCGAGTTCTGTCGGAACGTCGCTAGAAGCACGAGAGGGTGGCTTGGAGCCAGAACTGGTAAGGTAGTACGTGGTAGGTCACCTGTGGTTGGCTCTCTGGGGTGGTATGCATACTGTGGGAACGAGCACACACATCCGTATACAGGTACCCAAAGAGTGCAAACGTTGGTCCGCACCGGGTCGTCACAATCACACTGCGCCCCCACGCAAGCTCGTAGATTGTTCTTTCCTACACCCCGTAACCGACGATGTTCACGTTCCGTCGCCCTCCATTCTCGGACATACTTCTCGTTCGCCAGCTGGTGCCGCTTGGCTCCCATACAGGCCCGTGGGAAATTTGCGGGGTCCATTTGTCTTTGTTTAGGGCGTCGGCTACTTGACAATTAGCAGGGCGCCGCCGGGAGCTCGCGCCACATCTCCTGACAGAGCCCTTGATCACAACCGCGTCGATGGCACATCGCTTCTCCTCGAGGCTAGCTAGTGAAGCGTTGGACTGGACATGCCAACGCAGGGACTTACAGTCGGTGACAGCGATGGGCCCCCGAGTGTTCACGCAGGCGTCGAGATTGCTGAGGTCGACTGACCCATCGAGGCCCTCGTGCAACATGGGGGACATCCGCTCCAGAGCTGCTCGACAGGTTGAAGCCGCCTGGCCCCCCCCCCCTTCGAAAATGCACTGGGCACTCACCTCTGGAGCCGGAGCGACTTCCAGTTGAAGGGAGCCCAGGGGGCCCCCTTGCCAGCTGCCATGTCGGTTGGAGTAGAAGCCAGCACGTCTGCCGCCAGAGAAGCGCACTGCGTGGCGCGACGCGACATGGCTGCGCACTGCGCCAACTCGCCCACCGCGGGCTGCGGGAAGCAACCCTGCCTAAAATGTACCTGGCACAAAAGGTCCGACCTAGTCACCTTCCAAAGCTAACCTCCGTCTCCGAGAGACGATCGCCACGCGGCGATCTGAATCGGTGGCCTTCGCAACCAGATTCTGGAGTCGTTGTCGGCTCAAACAAATTGGGCGCATTTTCTCCACGACCTTGGCCTGTCCCCCCTGGATGGTTTTCGTCTAAGGATCGCGGGTGCAGTTGGCCCCGCAGACCTCCCCGCGGTCTACATTCAATTTGTCGGGAAGGGAAACTGTCGCCCACGCGGCAGACTAGCACTCCAGCCAGGGCGCCTGGATCACGTGAAATGTACCGGCATGAGTCGAAAAGACTGGGACAGAAACCAAGCTGCTGCAAGTGCCCGTTGAACTCTTGGAACCGCTCACAAGGGCATCGACTTCCCGCAGAGGTCCCCGGTGACCTCCAATATTTCTCCCTCGGCGTGACCTGGACTTCCCTTGGGTCAAGTTGTGAACAGGGGTTCCCGTCGCTTGATGTTCTTGGCTTCTGGCAAGGCGCAGCGCGCGTCGCCGAGTAGTAGGTCCCACTGGTGGCTGGCCACCATCTGCAGACGCATGGCTCAGCCTAGAAGGGTATGAATCGGGCTTTGTGGTTTAATTACCCTCCTAGATAAGACCAGGTAAGTCGGGGCCCGGAATAACCTCGCTAACACCGCCAGGCGTTGATTCGGGTTGGGCAGCTTTCCCCCTCCATCTCGGTCACCACAAAGCGTCCTGGAATTAACCTGGATCCCCACAGGTCTCTCATGCCTCCTGCCCCTTCTCCTTCCTGAACACCCTCAGACAGCCCTTATGGATCAAGACATCGATCTCCAACGCGCGCGGCCTCGGCCTCCCGTGGCAGCTCGCTGGAAGCGCCCATAAAACTTTGCTCTTTCCGACCGCGCCGAGAGATGGCTCCGCCCATCAGACCAAGAAAGGTTGGGGCCCGCGCGAGGCAAAATCGCCCTTCATTTGCAGCGCGCGTCGGATAGCCTCGACGGCCGACGCCGCAAGCTCAGCCCCCACGGACTGAGCCAACAGGAACTCTCGGCTGGGAGATGGAGCCCTGGGGGCCCGACAAAGGATGGGCATGTTTTTCCAGCTGCTAAATTTTCTGGAGCGAATGAGGGATATAGTACTTCGATTGACTCGGGCGTCGGGCCTCCTCGGGGACCTGAGGGCCCCGGAGTCCTCTAGGGGCCTGTCAGGCCATTGGTTGGTTGAGCAACTTCACCAATCCGTCGTTTCGTCGTGAGCCCCCGTCGCGGCTGCGCAGACTAGTCGGAGGCGGTCCTGCACCGGTCGGGGCTTCCCGAACGCAGGGGGGCTCAACGGGAAACGGCGGCCAGGGCGCCAACTATGGTTCGTCGGCGCCGGGTTCCTTCGAGCCCTCGTTGCGGCCCCCGGCGGGTTCAGCAGGGCCCTCAAGCACCGGGGCCCTGGAGCGCCCCGCAAAGCTCCGGAGGGAGCTCCTGCGCGGCCAGGTCCAAGTAATAAGTGTCCCCCAGACGTGCTGAAGCGCTGCCGCTCATCCTGCAGCACCTGCCTCACGAGCTGGTCCGTTGGGGCCTCGCTCGTCGCATGATGCGCCCGCGATGTGTCAGCCGGCAGTTTCGACCTCGTCGACCCATGAGGACGCTGCGGCCATGCAAGCGGGCATGCGCCTTCTTCGTCCTCCGCTGGAAGCGCTGACCACGCCCACTGGAGGCTGCAACAGATCCCCAGGCAACCTGGGCCCCTGGCCAAGGACGCGCTAATCGGGAGAGTAGCCGCCCGCGCGCGGCATCCGCTGCTTGCGCCAGTCGCGGCGTCGACGCAGTCGTTCCACACGCGATTAGTCTTTCGGCTGAACTGTCTCCAACCATATATCAAACATGCGCTTCCACCATCCCCCGCGAGCTTCCGTCTTCCCATTCTGCCATGGCCCCTTCCCTGATACTGGTGCTATCTCTGTTCCCTCCAGCTCCAGCGGGTCGGTCGGAGCAGCTCCCGCATTGGCCCCCCTGCATCCGCGGCGACGCGCGCGGCCGGCCCAGCCCGACGCTTCCAATTCCGGCGACATCCCTCTCGGATAATCTCTGCAGGCCCCCCCTGCAGCAACGGCGCCACCACCTGAAACGACGAGGCACCATCCACAACATTATGCGCAGGCACAGCATGTGTTGGACTCTTCCACCCTGGAATGATAATACCGTCGATGCCTGTTTTTCTCTCTGACTTCCAGGATGCGATGTTCCAGGACAGCTCCCGACGGTTGCGGCGCTCGGTTCTCGTAGCGCGTAGCAGATATCGCGCCGGGAGCTCTGGGCCAAACAAATCGCCTCGCCATGGCCCCCCCCGCGTTTGACGATCCGCACCATTTCCCGACGCGTAGTTTTTTCAGGGCGTTTCGGATGTTTGGGGCGTTTGCGGTAGCTGGGGGGTCCTGGTTGGGTCCGTCATCTCATGATCGAGATCCCGCTGCCCCAGGCTGGCAGCCAGACAGCAGTGCGCAAGCTCGGCGGCCAAGAGTAGCAGCATGCCGCGCTCGATTAGATCGCGAAAGCCCGACTCGAGAGGCAGGAGCTCGAGCTCCTCGTCAAAATTCATGGAAGCGCGCGCGAGCAACCCAAACGGTTCGAGATGGCCAGCGCCTCGCAGGGTAGCTCCGCGAAGGCCGGGCGCGGCGCGGCCGGCCCGTTTACTGCGCGACACCCGTTGGATGTTGCATTCTCCTCTATCCTCGCATGGCCGTGGTTTCCCGGGCATTTCTTCTCCCGGGCACTTCGCAAGTCGCGGGCTGGGGTGCGCGGGGGGGGGGCCGACAGACACGCGCTTTTGCGCGTGCCGGCCCCCCCGGGCTCGCGCAGCCCGCGCGCGCGCGTCCGTTTGGGCCGCGATCATATGTTTTATGGGCCCCTTCGTCTCCGGCGCGTTCCAGGCGATCGATCGATTGGGGGCGCTCGATGACGGCAGTAGCGCATGCGCGCGTGTCGTTGCGCGCGCGCGTTCGGTCGCGCGGCAATGGCCGGCGTTCGGCGCCGCAAACCCACCGCGCCGCGCGCGCGGGGGGCGGGCAATCAACGCGCGGGGCCGGGGCCCCTTCAGCGCGTTGAAAATCCGGCGCGGGGTCCGCCGGTCTTCCTTTCGCGCCCGGTAAGAATGTCATTCCCTGGGCCCCGGCTGGCGCCTGCCAATTGTTTTCGGCCCCGCGGTTGCGAAAAGCAAACCAGAAACGCGGCGCCGAACTTTCTGCGGGGGGGCTCTGGGGACCTCCTGAATCTGAGCCCTGAGACGTCGTCGTGTTTCTCGTCGGAACACAACGGCCCCGGGGCCCCCTCCTTTTCCTCGACTTCGCTCCTGGAGGCCCGAGGCGCGCTCGGCGGCTCGGCGCAGGCCGCCCCCCCCCCCCCCCCCCCCCTCCCGGAAGCGCGGCCCTGGGGCTCGGGCGGCGGCTCGAACGCCACCTGGGGCGCAGGCCCGACGGCGGGCAGCGATGGATTGGCAAAGCAGGCCGCCTTGGTCTGCTCGACGACGGCGCCCAAGGCGTCGAGGGCGATGCTATTCGCGGCGAAGTCTACGTGCCACCGCAGCGCCTCGGGGGGCGGCTGGCCCGATCGCAGCGGGGCGCTCCCGCGCGCGACTGCAGCTGCGACGCAGCCGCTCGCGCCTCCGATGGCCGCGGGGATCTCGGCCGCATTCGCGGTCTCCTCGCGACCGCTGTTGCCTAGGCTGAACGCGCTCGTCTACTCGTGGAAATGCAGCTGCGAGCCCGCGGCGTCGGGAACCGCCCCCTCAGCCCCTGCAGCGGGGTCTCGCCAATCAGCGCGCGGCCGCGGCCCGGCCCCGCTGCGCCTTCGCCGACTGGACAGACGAGGAAGATCTGGACTGACGTCGGGTGCGCATTCTGCATAGCGGTTGCCAAGCCCGGGTCGCGAGCTCCGGGGCTCTCCCGTAACGCGAAGGCTGCGTCGGCACCTTCTTGGGGCCGACCCTTGAACTGGTCCCTGCCCTTGCCCTTCTTCTTGGGGCACTCGGGGGACCATTGGCCGATCTCCTTGCAGGCGGGGCACCTGGTCTGCCTCGTGGCCCCCTCGAGCTGGCGGAGGAACGCGATCTGGAGCTCGCCCGCCCGCTGGAGGTTCTGGGCCATCTTGGCGCCGTTGATATCCTGTCGCTATTCCTTCCAGGCGGCCGCCATCACCTCGATGACCTCTGCATCTTCGAAGGCCTGCTCGGCGCAGCCGGCCCCGGTCGTCTCCTCGCTGCCCGCGAGGAGCGCCTCGAGGTCCGCGAAGTCGTCTGCCGGCGCGGCCCTGGCCTGGAAGACGCTCGCCAACTCGGACTGCCAGTCCTCATCGGCCTCCTCCGCTTGAGCAGCCCCAGCGGAGCGTCAGCCGCGGCGCGTCTGAACATCGGAATCTTGCGCGTCGGGAAGATTGCTCGACTGTCTGCCCCCGTGGCCTGTGCACTTCGCCGCTTTCGCCTTCGCGAAGACCTCCGGCCCTGTGTGAAGCCGCAGCGGCGCCGCCGAATCCACGCGCAACCTTTCGCGGGAAACTGCGCATTGACCTTGGCCGAGCACTTTAGCAACGCCTCCTCGCCCAGCCGAGCCAAGCCGCAACGGCCTCGCCGTCCTGGCTCATATGCCGGCCAGCGCTCGAGCTGCAAGTCAATGAGCTGGTCGTCGCCGTCCTCATACTCGTAATCGACGGACTCCAGGTGGTCGACTATGTCTGGCGCTGACCTCTGCAAGGGAGCGCAGATGAAGGGCCCGCGCTGCTTTGCTTCCAACTTCCGGCGTGCAAGTGCCGACGAGGTCCACTTGATCCACTCTCGCAGCTCTCAATGACTGCCCTGGTTCCAATCTCCACGGAAGCGCCGATGCCCACCGGATCCGCGTGATCAGAACTCGCCATCTTCAACTGGTCCGTTGCGTGCCAGAAGAGCCTCCTGGCAGGTGCGCCCCCAAAAAACACGCTGGGGCAGTGCGCCCCGCGACCGCCGGGGGAGCTGCTGCCTCCCGCGCGCTGGCTGACGCGTCGACGCGGAAAGGGCGGCGTCGGGACAGGGTCTTCCAAGGCGCCCCGCGCTGTCGAGACATTCGATCCCTCGGGCAGGACGGCGGCGGGGCGCAGGCGCAGCGGCGGCAAATCGAGGCGGGCGGCAGCGCGCGGGTCTTTGGTACGTGCTGGCAAGATCACCCTCCTCCTCCTCCTCCTCCTCCTCCTCCTCCTCCTCCTCCTCCTCCTCCTCCTCCTCTTACTCGTCCGTTCCCTGCGGGAAACTACTGGCGCCCCCGACGCCCGCCGAGCCCGCCGAAGGCCTGCAGAAACTTCTAGACGCCATCGGGCACCTGCGCTACCTCCAGGGCCCCTCTTCATCTTCCTCCTCCTTCTCCTCCGTCCTCTTCCTCCACTAAACCCTGCATTGATTGAGCTAGGCAGGCTGCGCTCTGTGTCAACCTGCCGCGCAATGTCACTGCCGGCGACTGCCGGGCACAGGGTGAACCGGAGCGCATCGGACAATGCGGCGGCGGCGGGTTTTACCATTCGGGAGAAATGTATTCCGTTATCGGCCTGCCACAGCCCGCTTCGCTGGGCGCCAGCGCGCACTCCGCACAGCGTGGGCACGGCCAGAGCTGCGGTTGCTGCCCCAGCATTTGAACTGACTTGCGAGATTGTGAAGCCCGCCTAGATGCAATCGAATCCGCTGTTGGCAATCGATGCCTGCGCTGCCTTGTAAAATCGTTGCGGGCGCCAGCAGGGAATGGGGGGCACGCGCGGCCAGCGCGGCGAATGCGCGACAAACTGATTAAACATCGGCTGGGTTGACCCGCGCCTCGCCCACGATACCAGAGGTGCCAATACCTGATACTTGCTCGCTCTTGGTCCAAGCGTCGCCAAACTCTTGGCTTCAAGCTCGCGAAGACGACGGAGGGACCAGTAGCCAGTATTGTTCCTGCCGCGCAGCCGCAGAAGGGCGTCGAATTGCTGGGACTATCCACTTCGGTCTCGAGCTTCGAGCTAGCCTACGCTGCCTGCCACGCTTCTATTTTTCCAATGCGGATCTGCCTGTTGGAATGCTTGCCGTTGCTGGCGCTGCGGCTCAGGACCAGTCCTTGAAACAAGCCCCGGTTCAAGCCCAAACGCATGACGTACGCTCGCTGTCTCGCAGCCTAACGCGTGCTGTCTCGCAGCCTAAAAGCAAGCCCACTTTGATTGAATTCGTACCCTCGGCAAGCATACTCATCAGCTTGCCAAGCGTTGCCGTACAAGCCTTCCACACTTAGGAGGGTGGGCAACTCTCATGAATGGCACCACGACCTGCGAAGTGAACAATCGTCCCGACTTGAATGTAGAAAGCATTGTATTGTTGAGAGTAAGATCTCCTGCCAACATTAAGAAGGCTTCAGGTGCCACAGGAAACTCTCTCGCAAACTTGTGCGCTTGGCTCACAGCAGAAGACTGACACTGAGCTGAGCTGAGACTGACAAGCGGAGCCAGGTAGGGGCAGCAGGCCAATGCGATCATGTGTCGAACGCTGTATGGGCGCACGCCGCACTTAGCTGGACACGCAAGCTGAGAGTATCAACGCGTGCGCTGCGTGTTTGTTGGCTGTATGAACGAAATCGAACGCAAACGATTGGACGAGTTCTATGCCCACAGTTTGCGGAAAATATGCTGCGCGCCGCCGGCGTATGTCAGCTGAGTCGCCAATGCCGCAGGTTTCGCCATGGTCGGACAGTGGCAATTGAGCTGTAGTCAGGTGGACAGATGCACTTCACGGGGCAGCTCGCCGAACGACTACATGCAAACCCGTTGCGACGCTCGTTTTTGGAGTTGACCATCCTTGTCTTCCAACCCCATTCGGCCCATGCACACATGGGCGTCCAAAAATATCTTGGGGCAGCATGCGCATGGTCATGCGCAATTGCATGTCCGTGGCTGGTCCCTGGGAGGCCTTGTCTGACCTTCTCGCGCGCCGTTCAGCGCAAGGCGTAACTTCGCTGGAGTGAACAACTGGCGCTTCAATCCACGCCCACTCTCTCACATGTGGGGTAGACATCAAGTTTATCTCCAAGCGGAACCGATCACGAGCGCAAGGAACAAACCACTGCAGCATAGCATACGCATCTTAAGAGCTTGCCTGCCGGGTCATGCTTTCGCTCAGGCTCCCATCCTTGCAACCAAAAACTTCCTCCTCCCTCTCCTCCTCCTCCTCCTCCGCCCTCCTCCTCCTCCTCCTCCTCCTCCTCCTCCTCCTCCCTCCTCTTCGTCCTCCTCCTCTCCGTCCTCCCCCACCCATCATTCCTTCTGCCACTCAAGCTGTTCTTGCTCCTCCTCCCTGCCTGCCTTCCTCCCTCAACCAAGAGAATTCCTCCTCCTCCTCCTCCTCCTCCTCCTTTCTCCTCCGCCTCCTCCCCAAATCGCCTCTTCCCCCCTTTCCCTCCTTACCCCCCTCCCTCTCCCCCCCTCGCCTCCCCCCTCCTTCTGCTTCTCTCCTCCTCCTCCTCCTCCTCCTCCTCCTCCTCCTCCTCCTCCTCCTCCTCCGCCTCTTCCTCCTCCTCCTCCTCCTCCTCGACCTCCTCCTCCTCTTCGTCGTCCTCCTCCACCTCCACTCCCACCCTCCCCGACTTCCGCCCCCTCCGTCCCGTCCTCGTCGTCGAACGCTCCTGACTGCTCCCCCCCTCCCCCTGAAGCAGCAGCCTGGCGATGTGCTGCACCACGGCCCCGGCGGCGCCTGGCGATGCTGGGCGGCGCCGCCCACCCCCCCTCGCCGAGCGAGGATGGCGATGGAGGGGAGGGGGGGGGGGGAGAGGGACGACTGGCGGGCGCGCGCAAAGTGGTAGGGCGAGGGGGTGGCCTCCTCAGACGGCGCCGGGTTTGCTAGAGCGGACCCGAGGTTCTTTTAAGGAGGCTGCTTAACATGTGGGAGGGATTACACGAAGGAGGGTGGTGGGGGGAGGATGGGAGGTGGTCTTCGCTGGGGGCACACTTCCACATCGGTGGACGTGGGACGAGCCCATGGCATAGGGAGGAGGACAAGGAGGGATCGGAAGTGAAGAGGGGTGGGGCGGCCTGGGAGGCAGGGAGGGGTGGCTGGGGGGGGACCATCAGCGCTGGCCGGCAGAGCGCGGTCAGCCACGGGGCGAGCGCGACCGTTTACAAAGGCCAGGCTCGTCCGCTCTTGTCGGGACCAAGCTCTAAAACGATGTATGGCACTGGCGCCTTTCCTTGTTTTAGCATCGCGTCCTGACTCTAGCCCGCTCGGCGCTCGCAGCACGTGCTTCCGTTTTTCGCGCTGCTCGCCCGTGCGCACCGAAGGGTGCATTGGCGCTTGCTTGGCACGGGGATTCCGTCTGCAGGGGTTGGCCGGGCCCATGATCCCCGACTACTCTGCAGTGGAGGCCAGCTCACGAGAAACCTTCCACAAGAAGCCCAACCCTGAGACCCCAGGACGTCCACTGACTTTTGGTGTTGGAGCCTCACGCTTCCCATAGCAAGACCCTCGAAGCCCGAGAAGCCCAGGGCACCCTGCGTTTCCACTGCACTCCTGGACGGCATGCGCGGCCCTGCTGCCTTTGAAAGGCGCCGCCTGGACGGACGCCGGCCGCTGGCCCGCGGCTGGGGGGCTGGACGCCGTGCCGTGCCCGGACGGCGCCCAGGCCTCGCCCGACGGCCCGGCCCTCCCCGGGGGCGCGCCCCCCGCCGACGGGCCTCTCCGCGGGCCCCGTCGAGCTGAACGACACGCTGGCAGTGCGTTCCCTTGCGTGGGTCTCCACTGCACCTCTGGGCGGGACAAGGCGGCCTTTCCCCCCCCCCGCCAGAGGGTGGGGCGCGCTGCAGAGCAAGTCTTGTCGGGGCCAGGCTCGCGGCCTGTGCCACCTGACGACCTGTGCCACCTGACGGCGCGCCTCGCGCCGCGCGAAGCGCGAGGCACCAGTGTCGCTAGGTCGGGCGTGTCCTCATACAGGCGACTTTTGGACGACAAATTGAAAATAGTCCAGAATGCGCCACAATAGTCAAACATAATAAAATTAATATCCACCAAACAGGTTCCCAAACAATTTTTCTATGTTTGAATATTCCTCCTGTAAAGGGGCATGCCCGCTTTAACATTATCGTCGCCCTCCCGC
>CAUYUJ010022336.1:57500-70000 GCA_963575745.1 Prorocentrum cordatum
CAATGCGACGGTACTGCGAGCAAGGTTTGAACTTGGGCCTGACTCTGCAGGTCCTGAAGAGTAGAGTTTTGGCTACCGCTACGAAGTCGTCGTCGAGAGTCTCGTCGTCTGCTCGTATCCTGAGGTTGCGTAGCCACGCCCACATGGGGAATTTAGGGCATGAGGTTTTTCCAGGTCGGCCGAACAGGATGATGGCGCGGGCCAGGCTCAGCGGGGTGTCCAGTCGGCGATGAAGGTTGCAGCCCAGAGACGAGGAGCGCCTGGGAAAGGTTCACATGTTTTGGAGGAAGGGCTCGATGCCTGCTGCTGGCTACGGGGCGGGGATCGGTGGGCTGTCGGGCCCTGCTGCGATGAAGTGGCGGTCCATTGCGGGAACCTCAATGGGCGCGAAGCGGTCTGGATCTTTGACCGCGTGGATCGCCACGCAGCCCGGTCCCCATTTACGACACCATGTTTGATGCCACCGCCCCTCTAGTTGAAAGATGTGCAGGGCTGCGTTGGGGCGCCAGGCGCTCCCTAGGTAGGCTGCCAGAGGAGGAGGAGGAGGAGGAGGAGGAGGAGGAGAGGGAGGAGGAGGAGGAGGAGGAGGCGGAGGCGGAGGAGGAGGAGGAGGAGGAGGAGGAGGAGGAGGAGGCGGAGGAGGAGGAGGAGGAGGAGGAGGAGCCTGGCTGGCCATTCGAGACACATTCGCGGCGAGGCCCGAGGCCCCATCAGCGCGGCGCCGTTCTCGCTTCGCCGCGTCAATGGGGGCACGGCCGCAGCTCGCGCTGCAGTCGCGGATGGGGGCGCTGCGCTCGATCTGCTGCCACCGGCCCCGCATGACATTCAATTCGAGCTGCGCGCTGGCATCGCGAGAGTTGGCAGGCTCGAAGAATGCTTGCCCACCTCCGCGAGGTTCATGCAAGTGCTGAGCCATGGCCTCGCGGCGCGCGCAGTGCTGTCCTGCGAAGGCGCGACCCGCGCGAGGCGAGGGGCTCTTCGCTGCCAGATCGGGGGCGCCACGCGGCCGCCCGCGCGCCAGGTTGCTGCAGGCCACGCCGACAACGATAGGCCAGTTCTGCGCGCAACATGCTCTCGGGCCCCTCGGCCACCAGCCATGTGATTGCGAGGCCGTCTCGGGTCACTTCAGGTCTCAGGACCTCGTTCCCGATGCCCTTCCTGGAGCGCAGGTCGGAGCTCAGGGACGAGGGGTGTTTCGCGGATGGAGTCCAAATTTGGGGCTCTGTTGAGGTCCTGTACGGGCTCCCGTTTGTTCCGTGCCAAGTGAGCCCCGTTCCTGATTCGCCCCCTGCGCGCTTCTTGGGCGGCGACCGATGCGCGCTGGAAGCGGACCATCTATACCGACGTCTCGGGATTAGCGGGGTCAGACCTGAGCTGTGCAAGTTATGTGGATGGGCTGCGGTGGATGTGGCCCCTAGGTCCACGCCGTCTACGGCGCTCTCCCTGGTAGGCGCCAGTCGGTGCATCGGGCTCAGAGGTATGCTATCTACCAGGCGCTTCGGGATGGCCCCTTGTATGTTCGGATTGCGTCGGACCACCTCTCTGCAGTCAAGGAGGGTGAGGCTTGGGATGTTCAGATGGCCTCGAGTGGGGCCAAGCATGCTTGTGTCTGGCGTAGGGAGTCCTCGCTATATGACGACGTTGCCACCCGCCCTAGCTTCAGGTAGACCCCTTCGCATCGCAAATACGACGATGTCCTGGATCTCGAAGCCTCGGAGGCAACGGAGTTTCTCGGCAACCTGTGTGCCGATGCGTTCGCTGGCCTGGGGCCAGAGCCCCACGCCGTTGCGAACACGTTCTCGGAACACCAGGCTGCTTGCATGAAGTCCACGCGTTTCGCATTTGATTTCCTGGCCAGGTTCTCTCACTCGGTCGCTGCGTTGGCTCAAGAGTCCTCGACCTCGTCTGGGCCCGTTGCGGGCGTTGTTCCCAGAAAGGTTTCCAAGGATCCGTTTACCCTGACGCAACGCACTCTTTTTTTCGTGTTCCTAGTCGAATTGAGTGGCGATGAGGGGGGAGTAACCGGAGAGAAGGGGGGGCACGGTCGGTCGGCGGGGGCCACGGGGCGGACGGGGGGGGGGCACGGTCGGTCGATCGGTGGGAATTAGCAGACGGAGGAGAATGGCACAATCGGTCGGGATAACCAAGAGGGGGGGCACTGGAAGGGGGTGGGACGAGAGGGGGGGAAAGGGGCAGAGGGAGGGAGGGCGGAGGACAGGGAGAAGAGGAGGGCACGGTCGGTTGGAATAAGCCAGGGCGGGGCACGGGACAAGGAAAGGGGAGGGGGCACGGTCGGTCGGAATAAAGAAAAAAGTGCGAGGGGGGGAAAGGGGGGGGGAGGGAGGGGCGTGGGACAAGGAGAAAGGGGCACGGTCGGTCGGAATAAGCCAGGGGGGTGCACGGGACGGGCAGAAGGAGGGGGCTCGGTCGGTGGGAAGAAGCCGGGGCGGGGCACGGAGGACGGGGGGGGCGGAGGCATGGTCGGGCGGAGTACGCCATGAGGTGGGGGGCTCGTGTGGGAGAGGGCAAAAAAGCCACGGGACGGGAAGAGGGCGCGGGACAGGGAGAGGGGAGGGGGCACGGTCGGTCGGAATAAGCCAGGGGGGGCGAGGGGAGAGGGAAATGGGGAGGGGACGGGGGGCGGAGGGCAGGGAGAGCAGGGGGAGGGGGGGCACGGTCGGCCGGAGTAAGCCAGGGCGGGGCACGGCGCAGTGAGAGGGGAGGGGAGCACGGCCGGTCGGAACAAGGAAAATGGCAACGAGGGGGAGGAGAATGGAGAAGGGGGGGAGCCAAAGGGCAGGGAGAGGAGGGGAGCACGGCCAGTCGGATCAAAACAGAAGGGGGGGGCATGGGACGGGCAGAAGGGAGAGGGCACAGCCGGTCGGAAAAAAAGGGGGATGGGGGGGCGGGGGCATGGGACGGGCAGAAGGGAGGGGGCACGGCCAGTCGGAATAAGCCAGGTGGGGCACGGAGGAAAGGGGGAGCGGAGGCACGGTCGGTCGGAGTAAGGCAACGGGAGTGGGACAGGGCACGGGACAGGGAGAGGGGAGCGGGCACGGTCGGTCCGAGTAAACCAACGGGGCGGCGAAGGGAAGGTACATGTGGAGGGGGAGGGGGAACGGAGGGCAGGGAGAGGAGGGGGGCACGGCCGGTCGTAATAATCAAGAGGGAGGGCACGGGACAGGCGGAGGGGATGGGGCACAGCCGGTCGGAACAAAAAACAGAGGAGGGGAACACGGAGGATGGGGGGGCGGGGGCCCGGCCGGGCGGAATGAGTCACGGAATGGGGTGCTCGTGGGTGGGTGGGGGGGGGAGGGCAAAAAGGCCACAGGACGGGGAGGGGGCACGGGACAGGGATAAAGGAAGGGGGCACGGTCGGTGGGAAAAAGCCAAGGGGGGCGAGGGAATAGGGAAATGGGGAGGGGAGGAGGCGGAGAACAGGGAAAAGAGGGGGGCACGGTCAATCGAAATAAGCCAGAGGGGGAGGGGCAGGCCACGGGACGGGGAGAGGGCACGGGACCGGGAGGGGGGACGGGAGCACGGTCGGTCGGAATAAGGAAACTGGAGGGGGGGTGCAGAGGAGAGGGAAAAAAGGGGGACACGGTCGGTCAGAATAAGAGCAGGGGGGGCATGGGACGGGCAGAGAGGGGATGGGGGCACGGTCGGTGGGAAAAAGCCAAGGAAGAGGGGAGGGGGGGGGCGCGGAGGACAGGGTGGCGGGGTCACGGTCCGCCAGAATTAGCTACGGGGGGCGAGGGGGGGAAGGCAACATGGCCACGGGACGGGTGAGGGCACGGGGCAAGGAGAGGGGGGGGGCACGGTCGGTCTGAATGAGCCAGGGGAGGCGAAGGGAAGGGAAATGGGGAGGGGAAGAGGGCCGCAAGGCAAAGAGAGGAGGAGGAGGGCACGGTCGGTCGGAATGGGAGAAGGGGGGGGGGAAGGGGGCACGGGGCGGGGAAAAAGGAGGGGGCACGGCCGGTCGGAAAACATGAGGGGGGGGGCACGGAAAACAGGGGGCGGGAGCACGGTCGGTCGGACTAAGCGGGGCGGGGGGGGGCGGGGGGGCGGGGGCACGGTCGGTCGGAGCAAGCCATGGGGGGGAGTGCTCGTGGGGAGACGCAAAAAAAGGCCATGGGACAGGGAGAGGGCGCGGGAAAGAGAGAGGGGAGGGGGCACGGCCGGTCGGAATAAGCCAGGAGGGGGCGAGGGGGGAGGGAACTGGGGAGGGGAAAGGGGGCGGAGAGCAAGGAGAGGAGGGGAGCACGGCCGGTCGGAATAAACCACGGGTGGGTGCACGGGACGGGCAGAGGGGAGGGGGCACGGTCGGTGGGAAGAACCCAGGGGGGGCACGGAGGACGGGGGGGCGAGGGCACGGTCGGGCGGAATACGCCAGAGGGTGGGGGGCTTGTGGGGGAGAGGGCAAAAAGGCCACGGGACGGGGAAAGGGCGCGGGACAGGGAGAAGGGAGGGGGCACGGCCGGTCGGAATAAGCCAGGGGGGGACGAGGGGGAGGGAAATGGGGAAGGGAGGGGGCGCAAGACAGGGAAAAAACAGGGGCACGGTCGGTCGGAATAAGCCAGAGGAGGGATTGGGGGGGGGCAGGCCACGGGAAACAGGGAGAAGGCGCGGGACAGGGAGAGGGGAGGGAGCACGGTCGGTCGGAATAAGCCAGGGGGGGGGCGAGGGGAGAGGGAACTGGGGAGGGGAGAGGGGACGGAAGGCAGGGGGAGGAGGACGGCACGGTCGGTCGGAATAGGCCAGAGGGGGGACACGGGACAGGCAGAGGGGAGGGAAACCAGAGGGGGGGCGAGAAGGACGGGGGGGCGGGGGCGCGGTCGGGCGGAATGCGGAAGGGGGGCGGGGGGGGGAGGCAAAACGGCCACAGGACGGGGAGAAGGCACTGGATAAGGAGAGGGGAGGGGAGCACGGTCGGTCGGAAGAACCCAGGGGAGGCGAGGGGGAAGGGAAATGGGGAGGGGAGGGGGACCGAAGGGCAGAGAGAGGAGGGTCGCACAGACGGTCGGAATAAGACAAAGGGGGGGCGCGGGACGGGGCACGCTCGGTCGGAATAATCCAGGTGGGGGGCGCACGGAGGACAGGGGGGTGGGGGCACCGTCGGTCGGAATAATCGGGGGGGGTCGCGGGGGGAGGGCGGAAAAGGCCACGGGACGGGGACAGCCTTTGACAGATCGATACGCGTGCCAACTCAGATGGTCGGAGCAGCGCGCAGACAGCAGACACCCCAGCACGCAGGCCACACACCCCAGCGCTCACACTCCAGGACACATGTCTTCGCACATCCCACGGCACGTCGAGCACATTCCAGGCGCGCATTCCAGCAGACGGAGACGTCGGAGCAGCGCGCAGACGGCAAACATCCCAGCACACAGTCCAGCAGACGGAGACAGGACACACCCCGACGTTCACATTCCAAGACACATGTCTTCGCTCGTCCCAGGGCACGTCCAGCACATTCCAGGCACGCGTTCCAATCCAGCACATTCCAGGCACTAAATCCAGCAGGCGGAGACAGGACACACCCCGGCGTTCACAGTCCAGGACACATGTCTTCGCACATCCCAGGGCACGTCCAGTACATTCCATGCACGGCCGGCCGAAATAATGCAATGCGAGATCGCACCCGTAGGTATGATAACAATTTCTCCCTGTCACAGCCCGAGACCAGTTACTAGGGCGGGCCAAGCTTTTCGCGCGAGACTTCCTCACCGTTTATGACCCTGAATCTTAAACATCAGCAGCAGCTTCACAGATGGAGGGCGGGTGGTTTTCATAATGTGGCTCTCGCCTTAGCGCCGCGCACATTTGTTTTCAAACGTTGCAAGAACTTCACATCTTGATGGCGGGTGGTTTGTCAAAAGGTGGCTCCCGCCTTAGCGCCGCGCACATTTGTCACGGATTGACGGCGGGTGGTTTTCAAAATGTGGCTCTCGCCTCAGCGCCGTGCACATTTGTTTTTAAAAATGTACTAAGAGTTTCACGGATTGGAAGCGGGTGGTTTTCAACATGTGGCTCTCGCCTTAGCGCCGCGCACATGTGTTTCCATAAAACATATTATCCCGGCAAAGCAACCTAACAGCGATGTGTAGAAGCATATATGGAAGCATTCCCCTTAAGATTCAGATGATAATCCAGTTGTAGAGTTCTGCTGTTCTCGCAGTCGCAGTCGCATTCGCGATGACAGTCGCAGTGGCAGCGGCAGTCGCAGTCACAGCCTCAGCCTGCCTCAGTATCAGCCTGCCTCAGCCTCAGCCTCAGCCTGCCTCAGCCTCAGCCTCAGCCTGCTTCAGCCTCAGCCTCAGTCTGCCTTCAGCCTCAGCCTCTGTGCCTCAGCCTGCCTCAGCCTCAGCCTGCCTCAGTATCAGCCTGCTTCAGCCTCAGCCTCAGCCTGCCTCAGCCTCAGCCTCAGCCTGCTTCAGCCTCAGCCTCAGCCTGCCTTCAGCCTCGGCCTCAGCCTCAGCCTGCCTCAGCCTCAGCCTGCATCAGCCTCAGCCTCAGCCTCAGCCTGCCTCAGCATCAGCCTGCCTCAGCCTCAGCCTCAGCCTCAGCCTGCCTTCAGCCTCAGCCTCAGCCTGCCTCAGCCTCAGCCTCAGCCTCAGCCTGCCTCAGCCTCAGCCTGCCTCAGCCTCAGCCTCAGCCTGCCTCAGCCTCAGCCTCAGCCTGCTTCAGCCTCAGCCTCAGTCTGCCTTCAGCCTCGCCTCAGCCTCAGCCTCAGCCAGCCTGCAGCCTCAGCCTCAGCCTCAGCCTCAGCCTGCCTCAGCATCAGCCTGCCTCAGCCTCAGCCTCAGCCTGCCTCAGCCTCAGCCTCAGCCAGCCTCAGCCTGCCTCAGCCTCAGCCTGCCTCAGCCTCAGCCTGCCTCAGCCTCAGCCAGCCTCAGCCTGCCTCAGCCTCAGCCTCAGCCTCAGCCTGCCTCGGCCTCAGCCTCAGCCTGCCTCAGCCTCAGCCTGCCTCAGCCTCATCAGCCTCAGCCTCAGCCTCAGCCTGCCTCAGCATCAGCCTGCCTCAGCGTCTGCCTCAGCCTGCCTCAGCCTCAGCCTCAGCCTGCCTCAGCCTCAGCCTGCCTCAGCCTCAGCCTGCCTCAGCCTCAGCCTGCCTCAGCCTCATCAGCCTGCCTCAGCCTCAGCCTCAGCCTCAGCCTCAGCCTCAGCCTCCTCAGCCTCAGCCTCAGCCTGCCTCAGCCTCAGCCTCAGCCTCAGCCTCAGCCTCAGCCTCAGCCTCAGCCTCAGCATCACCATTCTCAGCCTGTGCCTCAGCATCAAAATGTGGCCCGGGAATGGAGTTCTGGGAACTCGAAGAGCACGAAGTGGCCTACAGTTGGCTCCGGGCATTCAAAATGTGGCCCGGGAATGGAGTTCTGGGAAGTCGAAGAGCACGAAGTGGCCTACAGTTGGCTCCGGGCATTCAAAATGTGGCCCGGGAATGGAGTTCTGGGCACTCGAAGAGCACGAAGTGGCCTACAGTTGGCTCCGGGCATTCAAAATGTGGCCCGGGAATGGAGTTCTGGGAACTCGAAGAGCACGAAGTGGCCTACAGTTGGCTCCGGGCATTCAAAATGTGGCCCGGGAATGGAGTTCTGGGAAGTCGAAGAGCACGAAGTGGCCTACAGTTGGCTCCGGGCATTCAGAATGTGGCCCGGGAATGGAGTTCTGGGAGGTCGAAGTGGCACGAAGTGGAGTTCTGGGAGGTCGAAGAGCACGAAGTGTGTGACTGTTTGCGAAAAGCGCATTCGGACACGAGTTCGGACACAGCTCCCCGGATGCCGCCCCGACCCCTCTGTGGAGTCATCTGCTGCTCTCTTTTGATCCCACTAGAAACCTATCAGCAAGAGCTGTTAGGTAACAAGAGATTCACGGAATAGACGGCGGATCGTTTTCAAAATGTGGCCCTCGCCTGCGCGCCGCGCAAATTCGTTTTCAAAACTTGCAAATGTTTCACGGATTGAGGGCGGGCCGTTTTCAAAATGTGGCTCTCGCTTTCGCGCCGCGCGCATTCGCTTCTGTTATGAAAAATGCAAGAGCTTCTCGGATTGAGGGCGGCTTCCTTTCAAAATGTGGCTCTCGCCTCTGCGCCGCGCGCATTCATTTCTTAAAATTACACCATGGTTTCACGGACTTCCATCATCGGCGTACCAGAAGTGGTGGTTGGAAGGATTCACAATTTTGAGGGCGCAACAATTGCGATGATTCGCGGAGTTGAGGTCTTAGGAGTGGCGTTCTTGCACAATTCAGGACCGTGAAGACGCAACAGTCAGGTTCATCCGTGGCGTTGGAATACCAGGAAAAAGATTTTGGCACGCTTCAGGGTCTTCAAACGGTTGTCTACCAACGAGGCAGGTCCCTCTGTGGAAATGAACCGTTGTAAGGGGCCTATGAAGAAGGAGCCTGGGGGGAGGGTTTACTCCAACATCGTTGGGGACTCTTGGGTTCGTACTGGTCCTCCTCCTCCTCGTCGTCTTCCTCCTTTCCACCTGGGGTAACAAGTCGCTGAACCAACGCGAGGGGCTGGGGCGCTCCGGCCTGGGAGCTCGCGAACTTCCCCCTCATGTTGGTCATCAGGTTGGACACGCCAAGGCCGGCCTCCGGTGGTTTCGCGGGGAGCACGCGGAGACGGAGGAGGAGAAGAATGAGGCCGAGGGAGGAGGACGAAGGCGGCCATCACCCGCGCCTCTCCCTCACCTCCTCGCCCTCCTCGCCCTTCTCGCCCTCCTCAGCCTCCTTGTCGTCCTCCTCCTGGCCCACCCCCTCCTTTCCATCGCCTTCGTCGTCCTGCTCCTCTTCAAACTCCTCCTCCTCCTCCTCCTCTTCCTCTTCCTCCCCTTCCTCTATCACCTCCTCGTTCTGCTCCCGTTGACTTTTTTCTTTCGCACAGCTTAAAACACCATGGCGTTAGCAGATCGGACCCGACCGACTTGGGAAGGCAAGACGATAAGAAGATCGTGCCTGCCTTAATTTACGCTTGAAGCTCGGAATGCTCATCAGGAGCGGAGTCGCTGCAACTGACTGTCCGCTGTCGCGGAGAGAGACAGGAACACAAGGGGGTAGCGCGAAAAGACAAGGACGGGGCAGAAACGAACGCGAAGATGGGCGAGAACGGACGGGAGCATGAGCAAGAACGAGAAACGAAAGAGGGAGAACCCTCCATCCGTGTAACCGTTGCACAGCTTGAAGCTCCGGGACATCAACACCACAGGACGTCTTAAGCGACCATGAACGGCTCTCGCTTCAGTCGGAGGTGCCGGCCTGCACTGAGTATCGTTTAGCCGATCCCCATCCCCAGCGGCGTGGCCTGGGCCCCACTGGCCGATTTGCCCCCCTAGATGGGGATATGGGCCGTATCCTTCGGGTTTCGAGGGGTGCATCCCCAACTGGGGAGGTAGTAATATTTGGTGGGGGTCTCGAAGGGGATGGGGATGGGGATGGGGGTCCGCGAAACGATACCGATGCACTCAGACCTCGAGTGGCACCTTCTGTGGGGAAACCAAAAGGTACCCATACCGCCACTCCCCGGACCTCTCCCAGGGTGCACTCTGACCAGGATTTCGAAGCGAATCCAACGGCGGCAACGACAGCCTCCAAGGAGGGGCAAAAAGGGGAAAACGCGGGAAGCGTAGCGGCATGGGTCCCCTGGCTCTCCTCTCCGGCTCTGGTGGCACCCGCGCTTTTTCGCGCGGGGCCTGTGAGGGCCAGCCCGCGGTGCTGGCGCCGCGTGCCCGCGCCAAAAACACGCGCCCGGGGGGGTCCCGGGTCCCGGCGTGCGGTGGCCCAGCAGCAGGCGCACGCGGGGGACGTCCGATCCTGGAGCTCTGGCGGCTCGAGGCAGAGCACGGCGGCAGGACTCCCCTGAGCCTGGGCCTCGGGAGCCGGGCGTTGGCAGAACTGGCCTCAGCGGACGCCCCCCGGGCCCCGGTCCACTAGCTGGAACTGCCGTCACCCGACAAGCACCAGCTGCGGCAGACCTGGTTTAGTGGTTCTGGCCGACTTCGGGCCCCCGGGGCCCTGCTACTAACCGGGTCCCCTTACCTGGGGTCCCGGCTATACCCGACAGGGTCCCGCCCAGGAGTCCCGGGGGGCATCAACAAAGCGCGACGACGAACCGGCCCTGGGTCGAGACGAAACGAGCTCCGAGGGCGGGGACGAGGGAGGGCGGGCCGAGGAAGCCTGAGGAAGCGGAGGATGAGGACGAGGAGGTTGGAGGAGGAGGAGGAGGAGGAGGAGGAGGAGGAGGAGGAGGAGGAGGAGGAGAGAAAAGAGGGGGAAAGATAAGGGGGGGGGGGGCCGGGGGGGGGTAGGGGGGGGGTAGGAGGGGGGAGGAGGAGAAGGAGGAGGGGGAGGAGGAGGAGGAGGAGGAGGAGGAGAAGAGGAGGGAGGAGGAGGAGGAGGAGGAGGAGGAAGGAGGAGGAGGAGGAGGAGGAGGAGCGGGCGTGACCTCTGGGGAGAGTGCGGCAGCGTGTGCGGCAGCCAGGGCGGCTGGCGGACGGGCGGCGGCGCGGTCGACCTGCGCGGTCAGCTCTTGTGCCCGCTGCGTCCACCTGTCCTGGCACGGCCTGCGAGCCGGCGGAGGGGGAGAACCGTTGCTCTCCCCTGCCTGCTGCATCATGCCTCCCGCTGCTGCTCTTGCTCCTCCTCCTGCTCCTTGTTCTCCTTTCTCTCCTTCTCCTCTTCCTCGTCCCTCCTCCTCCTCCTCCTCCTCCTCCTCATCCTCCTCCTCCTCGTCCCTCATCATCCCTCCTACCTCATCCCTCCTCCTCGTCCTCCTCCTCTCGGAGAAGTTAACAGATCTTGTCTTCTATGGAAGCCACAAGCTTGGGAGTACGAATACTGTACTCAGCTACACTCTGCGCTGGATGTGAAGACGTATGGCAATACAATGGGATCAACAGCACCACAATCAGAGGTACATGAGAACGATTAACAATATTTAATATGCAATGCACCTGAAATCCAACGTTGCTATCAACAGCATCCCGGCTTGCTCTGTCAAGCCCCACTTGAGTGTGCGCGCCCTCGGGAGCTTGAGCGCCAGCCTAAAGCAAGGCAGAGCAATCGCCGATCTAAATCGACGAAATTTGAGCCTCCTCCTCCTCCTCCTAACCTCCCTGCTTCTGCTCCTCTCTCCTCCCTCCTCCTCCAACTCCAACTCCTCCTCCTGCTCCTCCTCCTTCCTCCTCCTCCTCCTCCTCCCTTCCTCCCTCCCTCCCTCTTTCCCTCCCTTCCTCCCTCCCTCCCTCCCTCATCTCTTCTCCTCCCGGAGTTGGGGCGCACGCATATCTCAACGAGACCTCGCGGCTCCCTGGGGTGCTGCCAGCTGCGTAGCTGCCGCCATTTTCGTTGGTTCCTGGGTGGCCCAGCGGAGTGCCGGCGCACGCGGATGCAATCGAGACCTCGCGAATCCCCTGGGGGGCGCCAACTGCTTAACTGTCGCCACTTTTGCGTGCTCCTGTGAGGCCCGCTGGAGTGGGGATGTATGCGGCTCCAGACGACACCTCGCGGCTCCCCTATGGGGCTGCCAACTGCGCAATTGCCATCACTTTTGCGACTTCTGGGAGGCCCTGGCGGAGGGGGTGTACGTGGACGCAGACGAGACCTCGTGGCTCCCCTGAGGTGGCTGCCAAGTGCGCACCTGTCGCCACTTTTCGTGAAGATGCGACGTTGTCCAATGCTGTTTGGCGAAACGCTCCAAGAACGCAGCAGATCTTTCAATGTATTATGTTGTGCTGAGCGATCCTATTGATAGTCGCCACGCGCTGAGAAAAGGGTTGGGCCAAGTACGTCTCGGATAATTCTGTATGCGCCGCCGGGTGTCCAAGCGGACCTGGATCCCACAATCGGCCCCGTTGTGTGATGTGCAATTAGGAAAAAAGGGGGCTGTGTACAGTGGAGGAGGTGGGCGAGAGGGAGGAGGAGGAGGAGGAGGAGAAGGAGAAGGAGAAGGAGAAGGAGAAGGATAAGGATAAGGAGGTGGAGGAGGAGGAGGAGGAGGCAGAGGAGGGGGTGACGGACAAGCTAGGTGCGCTCGCGTCATTTCTGACGTCCTACCCCTTTCCTCCCATTCCTTACCATTGCGTAAGACTCCTCTCTTTTCACAGTGTCGGATGTCGTAGCAGGGCATAGCATTACATGGCATAGCATATTGTTGAAGATCAACGCGTAGTCTGACATAGCATGGCGTGGCGACGCCCCAAAGGGGGGGGGGCTTCTGCAGCCGAAAAATCAACGAAGCGACACCGAATGTGTAATCACTTCCGATATTTTTTGTCAGTGGGGCCTTTTTCTAGAGTTGGTGGCCTGTTTGGAAGCACCGACCACCATGCCGTTGCATGGCGCTGGAAATAATGACGCCAACGCTGCAGCGGGAGCACGATTTGGAACGAGCGGAAGCGCGGACATGAGGCCAGCGCTGCAGCGGATCGGAACGAGCGGAGGCGCGGAAATGCGGCCAGCGCTGCAGCGGAAACACTATTCGGAGGACGCGAAGCCTGACA